>LSSL01002419.1:0-23305 GCA_001953115.1 Smittium mucronatum
TTCTATATATTCTATATTTTTTTTCTCGCTGAGGGTATCTAACTCGCCGGTATCAACTTGATCTTTATTATAAGTTATCTCTGATTGGTCTCCTTCATAATAATTTATACCACTCTGCTGATATTCATCGCCCTTTTTATCTTTATAAGAGCTACCCTGAATGTTGGAATAATATGGGTTTTCAGCTTCTCCATAATTAATTTCGTTATACTCGATATAATCAGTTTGTTGAATAATATTATGTTGGTTTAGGGTAATTCTAGGATAACTATCTGCATGATTTGCAAATAATACATTCGGTTTATATTCATCTTGGCCATTATGACTAGCATCATTTCTCGAATCGGTTGATAAAATGTAATAACTGTCTTTTTCGAAATCTTCTGGTGAGTTTTCAAGCTCCAAAGGGTCTTCATATTCGAAATAATTACTATATTCTATTGAGATATCATCGTGGTTATACCCATATTCACCAGATTCTTCGTATGTATCGTTACCATTTCGAGGCTCTACATCCAATGATTGTGATGAGGTCGGATCATATATAACCGCATCTTTGGAATATTTAGTACCATGATAATTGGATATTTTCCTTGATTTCGTGAATAATTGCTCATAATTTCTAGAATTTTTTGGATGAAATGCTTTATAGTTTGTAGTTTTATATGGCAAATAGCCAGAAAATAAATAATCTGATGTCATTGACGACTTATTTTCACTGGCATAAATAGAATCCAAATAATCTTCAGTTGCTGTATCCCCGTCAAATGTAGTAGAAAAATCATCTACAAAATTTTGATCTCCTATATCTGAAATATAATTAAATGCTGTTTTAGCTAATGGATCTGAGGCTAAATCGGTAAAATCTTCATTGAAAATGTGTAAATTTTCATCTTTATCTGAATCGAAGTTTAAGATGGAAAATTTAGATAACTCGTCATTTGAATTAAAAAAATCCTTGCCATGTAAGGACGAAAAGAATGTTGAATAAAATTCATTTTTTCCGTTAAAATCGGTGCTACTTTCAGTTATTGTTGAGAATTTATTCTTTTTAGAAGACCGATATTTCTTTGATTTATGATGTTTTTTTGGCTTTTTTGATTGATTATATGTAGTACTGTGTGGTGAATAATTCGAATTTTCGTATGAGTGAGTGGGAATTAATTCATATGGATATGCTGTTTGCATAATAGAATCAACACTACTTGACAGATTAATTACTAAAGTCTTGGTGCTATAATCAGTGATTAGCTTTTTAGAGGAGTCTGTGATATGCTCAGGGATAGTACTCATAAATCCATCTTCAGTCTTACTTGCCTCGAGATTGCACTTTTCTTTATTTCCAAGTCCATCATTACATTCTGAAATTTGAGGGTTTGAAATAGACACCATCCAATTGTTCTCTGTATCTTCGGTAGCTGAATTCGTGTTTATATATTTTCTTGTTGAATTATTAACCTCATCAGTTGGTATTTTCGAAGTTATGAAGCTCTGATCATCGGTTGACGAAAACTTTAATCCTTTTGAGTATGTGTCCGAAGAATAGGTAGCGTGTCTATATATAGTTTTTGTTACGGTTTTTATGCAATTGCATGATATTTCTGGCTTTGCAAAACTCTCCTCAATATAGGATGATAATTCTCGAGTTTGTTGAAGGGTATTTTTTTGATTTAATTTTGAGCCGATTAGGGCATTAATAGGGAATGTTTTAGAAACTCTGGGTCTACATTTCGATATTGTAATAACTTTTGGTGATTTCAAATAGCTTAATTTCGACTTTTTCGCTGTAAAAACATTCGGATTAATGGTACTATCACTTCTATTAAAATTGAATAAATTTTTTGGATTCTCATTTAATGTCTTTGTAACAATCAATTTAGAATATGAAACTTTGACATTGGTCGGAATCAAAGAATAATTTTCCTCTATATCCATTATAAAAGAAGGATTTGAGTAACTATCTTCTATAAAATCAGTAGATATATTAATATTTTTTTGCTCTGATGGTATATTTGATAAACCCCGAGGTTGGTGTTTTTTTGTAGCGTACTCTCTGTAAAATTTGGGATCTTTTTTAGTGTACTTTTCCATTGATCTTTTTTTTAGATGATTCTCTGTAATAGTGCCATACTTATCAAACTTTGATACTTGCCCTGAATTACTAGAATATACACCACCAATATAATCATTTGAAAATGATATTTCAGTTTTTAAATTTTGAATAGTCTTCTCATTATAAACCTTCGAGGTCTCTCCGATATATTTGATTGATGTATTTGATTCTGCTCCAAGGCATTTTAAACCGGAGAATTCGTGAGGTATAACTTTAGATGTTTTAGTATAAAGAATTTTCGGGTAAACGGTTTGGTCTCTATAGACTTGAATTTCTGTTTTACTTTTCTTTTTTGATAGGATATCAGCAATAAAATTTTCTGAATAGTTTTGATCTTTGCTACTATTGATAGAGTTCTCTTCTTGATTTATATTGGAGCTGAATTTCCTTAAAATCTTCTTATTTGAATTCTTTTTCAAATAAAAATCATTGGGGTAAATGAGATCGAAATCGACGTACTCTGTTTCTACAAAATCAGGCTCGACTCCATTTGACTTTTTGAAAAATTCTTGAGGCTGTTTTATCTGTTTTTTATTTAAAATTTTTCTAAGCTTTAAAATATGGGGTTGGCTATTTTTGAATTCATAGTTATTCTTTTCATTTTTTTTATACGATAAATTTTCAGTTTTGGTATTAAAAACATTATTTTTTGTTATAGTGGAACTTTTAATTGAATTTATTCCGGAACAGTATTTTAATGTCACCAAAACTTGAAAGAAGAAATTAACTCGCATCTTTTACTAATAAAAACTGCTTTTTTTCCGATGTTTACTTTAAGCATTTAAAAATTGGCAAGGTTGTTTTATTTTATATTACTCCTTATCGATATATATATACAGCCCATCAGAGAGGTATTCACACTTTGGAAAATTTTACTTCTTATAATCTTCTCTCTTAAGAAACCCCGTTTTCAAAATATAATCTGACAGTAAATTTTAAATTATATTTGTAAATCCGCCATTTTGAATAAGAACCGAGAATAAATTTATATTATGGTATTTAATAAACCATTCAATACCGGTTATCCAGTTCTTATTCGGTCAAAATTTTATATAAATAAAACACTAATTGGAATTTTTAATAAAACAGAAATAGAATAAAGCTAATATAATTTTTTTTGGTTTAATTTTCAACTTTAAAATGGTCATAATCATAGATCAAACATTTGGTACGAAAAACATCTTTCCTTTTTTTAGGCAACTATCTGGTATGAAAGTAATTGATTTATATAGAGTATAAAATATTAAATATTTTAAAATGCGATAATATTCATAAAAATCTAGAAAAAAGACTATTAGATTTATTAATTTTATTCAAAAAAGGGAAAAAGTACTATATGTGTAAACTGATAAGATTTTCCGGTTTATTTTTTACTGTAAACACATATATCTGAGATATTTTAATTATTTATATTTTCATTTTTGAAAATATTTAAAAAAAAGATGAAAAAAATTCAAAAAATTGGAGACCTCATATTTTCTTCACGCTTTCATAATCAGATAAATTTAATTGTTTAGCACATTACTCCCCTATCTTGGATTCTTAAAGCAAAAAACTTGTCTATCAAATTCTAATAAAAATAATTATCTAGTGAATTACATGAGAAATAGTAATTTTATAAAGAAGAACACTATATGACCTCAATCTATGTGAAATAAATGTCTATATTTTTTTTACATTCTAACTTGTTTATTTTTCCTGATTACATACCCCAAAATTTCCATTACCTCGAATGAAAAATATGTATAAATGAATTTGAGCCACAAAAAAACCAGAAATAACTTACCATTATGATCTTTTGTTTGCCATTTTAAGTAGATTTGTGGTTACCTTAATTTCGGAAATATATAGTTCAAAATTTATATCAAAATCAGGTTTAATATAACTAGTGCATTTTTTTATAGAATTGATCGAAGCTTTCAACCTTCATTGCTTTAAGTTTTACAGATTTCCTTTTAATATTTTTAAAAAACCAATACATAATTTCTATTTTAAAGATCTAATGCTCTATCCAAATTAATCATTTAAGACTGGATCATATTTATTAGAGCCCTTTATTTCGGTTTAAATTTCCTTTTGTATTAATGCTAAATTGAGCTTATAAAATCTATTAAATAAATTCTGGATATTGAGAAATAAATTTTCATCCTTATATTTTTATTTAGATGTTTGAAAAATTATGCCAAATTTTATTCTAAGCTGATCAATAATATATCAATAACCTACAAAAATCTCGTAATAACGATCTGAAATCCTCATTTAACCAAAATATCCTGGTTTTCCTATCTATTAATTGAGTAAATTGTATTTCATTTAACCCTTTAAAAAAATATTCATATCTAAATATGTCTAAAATATTCAGGTTTCTCATGTCTAATATAATAGATATCTAATTTTTCAATATCTAAATGAAAAAGTTCAAACCTATTTCTAATCATTAAGCAACCTTAATATGGGTAGAAAAATCCTCTGGAAATTATCAATTATTGAAACTCCTGCAATTTTCAACTTGTTTGGTGTGTGAAATGTTATCAGAAAGGTATTTTTAGACAAAATATCTACTTATCTTCAGCATGCAGTAATTAAATCGTATACAGGTTTTTTTATCGCTTTTAATGATTTTTACCTTTTTGAAAGCTACAAATTTGCTAGTAGGAGAATTTAAGGTATTTCAATCTTATTGGACAAATCAATGAGAAATTGGAATGCTATATTATTCACTTAGCCTATCTTTTTGTGAAAAAGAAAAAGGCTTCTTTAGATATAATATAAATGTGGTGTTGGTTTTGATAATATCTTTATGTTCGTAGCCGCAATACCTGCGAGGATGTAAGCTGTTTTTAATTAAATTGGCTTTTAATTACTCATAATTCTTTATTATTTTGTTTATTCAAGTCTAGTGATTAATAATCCAACCTAACTAATAAATTCAACAGCGGAAATTTAATTATTTTTAAATTCTAACACAAATTTTTTTCCTCAACACCTAGAATATTTTTAAAACTCGGAAAAGATAATAGGAGTTTTAATTCTATCAGTCACCTTTGGTCAATGGAAAATTTGGAGGGAGGGAAGCAATATTATTTAGATTTTTTTTTTGGAGAACTAACAGCCTAAGCAATACCTTTTTTTTCTGAGATAATAAAATATATCGTTTTGGGTGATTTTGACCAGCTATGAATCAGTGCTTTTTTTTGGATTATTTATACCAATCTACCAAAATCTCTGCTAAAATCGCTAGCTCGTACTTCATGAGTATATTTTAGCTATTAAATTTTGGAGAAAACCCATATAAAACTGGAATGCCAGTTAACTATGTCTTTTTCGGATTAGCTTCGATTCCATTTAATTTAAAACCCGTCAAATATAACAATTTTCTGTTTAGACAATTTTCATTTAAATTTTAATTTTATATCAAATAAAATATTCAAAAAATCCAGGATGATATTTGATAGTATACTAATAGCCCTTCATTCAAAGTCTATCATAAATAGATCTGTACTTTGTTTAAAAATTAATAAGTTTTTTCAGAATCTATGTAAAATTATCATTTATTATTGATTTTTGATTATATAACAGTATTCTTTGGAAGTGGAAAATAATCAGACCCCATAAGGGATTATTGGTGAGTTTTAAATCATTATAACGTAAATTCAGACGGGAAACTCTGTGGTCTCAAGATTTTGTAAGTTAGAAAAAAAATCTATAGTGTACTAAGAAACTCTATAAATTAATAATCAAATATCACACAATATAATATCTTTAAATAAAATATGCATAACTATACAAATCGAGTTAAATTTTGTCAAGTTTAGGGATTAGGAATGTGAATAAAGCATCTTATGATTTCAAAAAATATAATACAATAGGATTAGCTTATTTCATATTATTGAAGAGGAAAAAAAACAGCAAATAAGCATCTATTAAATCTTATATCTAAAGAAATATTAACAGCAAAACTCATTCAAATTACAAAATTGCGTATAAAGTATTTAATTAAATAAAAAAAATTTATTTTTAAAAACTGATTATCCCAACCGGACACTCTTCGATAAATTTGTTTTGATTCCTGTAGCTTCACCACCGTATGGACCAGATGGTGTTTTATATATTTGTCGAGTGGATGACAACTTCTTCTTTGCAGCTGCATATTTAACCTTCTTTTTGACACGTGGGTTGCGATTGATCTTGTTGCGTTTAGGCGTAAGCCCTTTATTCTTGAGGATTTGATAGTTGATAGGTCTTTTTTCGCTTGTGTCCTCAGCGTATGCTTCTGCTTCTAAATTCGACTCAAGCACGGATTTCCATGCCAATTCTTTGTTACTTACTTTAGGAGCTGGCTTCTTCTTAACTTTTCGCGATTTAGATTGCTCCTTAACTTGTTTGTAATAGTCATTACCCACATCATAGTCATCCTGTTCTATGTTTTTATCTAGAGGGACTTCAGCTTGATTCGAGTCTAAATCTTCTCCAAAGGTACTCGTAGACAAATCAGTTGTTACTTTAGGTTTCTTAGATTTATATGGTATATCATAATCTCCGTCCATCAATTGACGTTTATCACCTTTCTTTGTTTTGGTTTTTGTTGCCTTGGATGCGAAATGCCTCAAAGAACTCTTCTTTTTATTAGATAAAGATTTATCCAAAAAGTCAATTTCATCTATATTTGCTGACTCTCCGAAATCTGATCCCAGATCAATTTTATTTTTTGAAGACTTATTATTCAGCTTTGAAAGTTCTGAATAATCGTTAACATCCAATTCATCTTGCAATGGTTTTGTAAATATTGCTAATTTTTTCTTTGGTTTGACAGAAATGGATGTTTCTAGGATTACCTTTGGCTTAACTTCCTTTTCAATCTTTTTAAGGGAGACAGGTTTGATATTTTTCTTTACTTTTTGTGCGATAACTTCAAGCGAATCGATAACCTTTTTCTTATACTTTGAAAAATTATCAAAAAGTGAATTAATTTTATTCAAAACACCGAAAATTTTGCCTAAATCGCCTATACTCGATCTTTCTGAAACAGGGCTAGACAAGACCATCAAGTAAAATGAAATATTGCTTATATATACCAAATCAAGTTGGTAAAGAGCCTCGGCAAAAACCAACTCGTTGCTTCTCCTGCGTTCATTTTTTGTTAAAACCCCTTTAACTTTTGAAATCAAATCAGACAGCTCAGTCGCATCTGAATGACTTGCTTTTAAATCATCAATTAATCCAGGTAGCTCTGGATTTGATTTGAGAATTATTTTAAGCTTGTTTTCCCTTGAAACGGAACCGGCATCTTGACCAACAGATATCATATTTGCCGATTCTAAATCACCTAGAGAAAACACGTTTTTAGAAAGGAAATCATCCCTGTTAATTTCTTTGACCTGCTTGCTCTTAGCGACATTGAGATCTGCCAAAAAGTCGTTTGCTGACAACTGAGACAAAAATTTCTTTTGCAATTTTAATGCCTCTTCCTCTTCATCTAATTCAGCTTCTTCTTCATCAGAAGAGGCTAGAATCTCATCTTTGTCATAATAATCTTTTTTTTTAGCACCCCAAGCTCCAACATCTGAATCTTCCTCAGAATACACTGATTGGTCAACAACTGAATCATTTTCATCATCATCGTATCGATCTGATATTGAATCCTCAGAGTCATAGTCTTCATCCTCTAACCCGAAAACTTCGGTGTCTGAAACAAACAAAAGAAAAGATAGAAAGGAAAATGGGTTTATTTCACTTGATATATGTATGAATATAATTAGATTAAAAATAAAGTTTAATTTTTAAATTGCTTAAAAAAAAATATATGAGCATACCATTTATTATATTTTCTTCTGGGGCTTCATCATCGTCGAGGTAAATCTTATCTTTTTCTTCAAAATCTGATACAAAAAAAAAAGAGAAATTTTAGCAAACAAAAATTTTAAAGTGAATAAGATGGACAGTCTAAATCTTTGAAATAGAACTGTGGAGCTTTAAAGCTTACATTCATCCTCTGAATCGTGATCTATATCATCCCAAGTGTGGATCTTGGATATAGAGCCCCTACTGATTATTTCTTGGTTCTTATCAAAAGCTATGGAGCTATCGCCTGAATTTGCAGCTTTGGAAGCTCCCTTTTTTTTTGACTTTCCCATAATCTCTCTTTTTGCGGCTAAAATAATACCTTTTTCTTTACCTAGAAATTTCAAGGTTTTATTTAGAGGCCTCTAAAATAAAATCAAAAAAAAAAAAAATTTTACCAAAAGTTGTTGATTATTGGCCATAATGACTAAACAAACTTCCTCATTAGGCCAATTGATTTTAGTCTATAATACTTGAACTATTTTTCAATTCTAAAAAAAAAAATTTATATTCATATGGAAGATTCTTAATGAATTTAGACTTTTCCTTAATTGATAATTTATTGGTCATCCTAGCTCATATCCAATTAGGATTTCTCATTTTAAACTGACGTATGGAAGCTCTTAATAAAAAGAGCATTTGTCCTTATATCACTTTTACTGGTCAGATTGTTATTAAGTTTATCCAATGTGTTTTCTCGATTACATATAGCCATTTATATTAGCCGATTCGTAACCTGTAGACTATCTAGTGCCATTTCCATGCCCAATATTTAAGTTGCTTTTATTTCCTCTTCAATAAATCAGTTTAGTAGTAGATAAATTTTTGCAATTTATGAATACACTTATTCAAAATTCTGCAGATCAATCCAACGATTCTGTAGAAGCCTAAATTTTATTAATCCTCTTAGAACTTGACTCTTTCTAGGAGCTCAATACCCTCAATGAACTATTGCTTGTTGTCAAAGAGCTTAATTCATGACTGAACTTAACCTCAGTCATCCTGCATACTTGAATCTTCTCCAGGTGGGGGGGGGGTCTTTCTATTATTAGATTGCACCCCTTTTCCGTAGGTACGCAGCCGGCAGTCCGGCAGAGGAGCTCACTGTAGTTGGGATGATAGTCTTTTTTATACGACTTTTTCTTTTTTTCGTATTTTTTTAGTATAGTTTTTAATGATGTATTCTTACAATATTATTCCGTGATATCAAAAATTGAAAATTCTGAAAATCGGAATACTTAATAGTAATGTAGAATTTGAATTGCTGGGAAAAATAGAAAGGCGTTTTCACTTTTCGAATACTTTAATCAGGAAATCGAAGTACGTTTGAGAGTAATTTTTTTTTTTTTCATAAGTAAATTAACTTTGTGTCAGAAGAAAAAAATCTATATACAAGTAATTTATATTCTTTTATACACTTAAAGAGTGATTTTAAAACTCAAAATTACCAAAATCTTTATTTCAGGCTAATATGTTTTAATTTTCTAATTATTTTTGTATTTACATTTATTCCAGTAATATAAAATTAAAAATTTTCAGCTTTAAAGGTGCATATTAATTATCGCAACAAATGGTATTGATCATCATAAGGTGAGAGGTTCTGAAGTATAATTGAAATCATTTCGTGTACATGGGGATTCTAAGGCTTAATATCGCCGGCTTTTTAAAAGAAAGATAAATGAATGAAATCTTTAAAATGAGGACAATGCAGAAACCTATTTGGAAAAAACCTTTCCAATTATAATAAACCGAAAAATGATGTAAATTTTAAATAAAAAAGATCGAATATTTGTTTTAAAGATTTTTTTATTTAAAAAAAAGTGGTTAATAGTTATAAGTCGCTTCATTAATCATTCCCACTGGTGAAATCAACATGGCAATATTTAAATGTAAATTTATGTAAATTTTAAAGTTTTTAATCGATTTTTTTTTAGGAGTAGCCGCTATGTGTGAGATATTACGTGGATACTAATACATAATTCCAATAAATTGATTTGAAAACTGATTGACTCCACCACAAAATATTTTTTATCGTTATGAATTAAATAAAGTGAATGAATGAATAATAAAACTAATCTGATGTTATATAAATGATTCCTTAGTTTCTAAGCTATCATACCCTTAAGCATCGCTCGAAATTTGAAGACTGACTCACAATCAAATAATCATGTGTGCTAAGTGTAGTGAGTTTGTGGAGTATCTGTTATTTTCATAATATTTAGAAATTTAAAATTTAAAATAATTTGGCTCATATTCCCTGCTGATCAATGTAAATATAGATAAAATCATTAAAAACTCTTAAACTCATCGATTCGCAACAATGTCTTAGATACTCTAGCTGAATGCTAACCATACAAGATGAAAATGTGAGTCGTTTATATTAGGCTTAAATCAATTTGGTTTGCAATGTCGGATATCTTAGATTTAAAAAACTGAATGGTTCTTGGATGATGTAAATTTTTATAATTGACTCTATTTTTTTAATCACTCTGAGAGTTTACAGAAACGACCTTCGGTATATTTTTATCTACACTTCTTTTTTTAAAAAAAAAAAAAAAAGATGCCTTTTAGTCGAATTTATCATGAATATGCTCCATAAAAACACAGAGAAAATTATTGATACTAAAATTAGGACCGAAGGTCCCCAAAATAAATCGTTTCTATAAAAGGATATATCGGTAGAATAAAAAAATGGGGGACTATTCAAAAGTAAACACATAATAATACGCAAGATTTCCTGAAAAAAAGAATTTTTAAATCATATTGATCTGAAAATCGTAACTTTATATTAATAAAAAGCAAAATTATTTTATCTTTTTCCTGATATATTATTAATCATTGGGCTTAATAGGGATATATCCGTTCTTAAAATTTTCTTTGAAATCATAAATTGACATAAAATATTGAATTTCTTAATTTCCCTAAAGCTCTATAATAGTGATCTCCATTCATTCACTGGAATTTCGTGTTCCATGAAATTCCATAATGCCGCTTTTAACTTTAAATTTCACAAAATTCATATCTTTGAGAAGAAAAATTGAAAGTTTATCGTTTTTCCATTTATCTCCCAGTCGTAGATAACCTGCAAAACCCCATTATTTTGACTAGTTTCATGAAATTTTTCAGACAGATTAAGTAAAAACGACTTCATTTCAATTTCAATAAGGGTTTCCCTCAAAAATTATTGTCATTATATGACCTTTTTTCCGCGTCAAATATATCACCGACTTCCCAAGAGTGTTTCAATTTATATCCTTCAAATCAACTAATATTACTTGCATATTTGTTTTAAGATGATTTAACTGATTAAAAAATGCTTTATATAATATAAGGTAATTATCTAGGGTAATTTCTCCAATAATTTTCCAGAGAGAATAAGAAACTACACATCTTACCTCTGGGTGTATTGAGCTAAGCTTGCGAGAGCTCAAACACAAGCTAAAATAACTGTATTGGTGAGTATACAGGAGCTACCAGAGATATAGTATTGTACTTTCGTTGGCAATTATCGGAAAAACAACAGTGCAGATGTCCTATATTGAATAATATCTCTTCGGCTTGATATTAACATAATACTATATATCAATAAATATTGATATTATTGATTTAGAGCTAAATATAATGTGCCTAACGAATCATAATTCGTATTTTTTTATATTATTTACCAAAATTGAAAAATAATTGAATATATCACTTTTTTTTTCCACTCGATATGAAAAAGAAGAAATTTCTAAGAGCATTGAAGGTAGATTATATATTCAATATAAAAATTTATTTATTAAAGACTTTCTTGGTTTAGAGTTATGAGAGTTTCGGCATTTTTTGGGGGGGTTTTTTGTAAATTTTTAATACCGTAGTAAATAAATTATCGATGAAGAAGCATAATTCATCGGAGAATCCGTACAATTTCATATTTTATTCCTATATTTCGTATTTTAAATATAGGATATTATATTTTAAAGGACACCTTTTTTTAAATAATACCTGATATTAAATTATTAATTTTTTTTACAGGACTAAATCCACTAAAAAAAGATATAAAGAGATATTGAAATAAAAATTTTAATTTTTCTTATTTGAAAGGGGTTTATTGTGAATTACCGTAAAATAAATAATTTTTTGCTGATTTTTTTTTTACTCGTTTAATATAATTTAAAATTTTTGTTCCATATATTTGTAAAGTTTTATATTATTTCAACAGCTTTATATAACATGATAGGATCTGTTTTATTTTAATGAAATAAAATCACTCATTTTTTTTCTTAAAATGACAATTCTGGTTATTTGGAATTAATTATATTATTATTAATGTAATAATTTCGGATATTTTTAATATTTTAAAAAAGGATGTCGCTGTAAACCCTAGGTTTAAATTTCCTCCTTTTTATAAAAAAATCTGCACTATTATTAAAATTATGACCATCAAAAAGAAAATTCTATAAAGATTTTGGAGATTTTATATTTTGAATATTTCTTTAATAAATACTAATATTGCAATATTAAAAGTTTTTTTATTGTTGGGTCTTTTTACTATTTTTATTTTTTTGATACTTTTAAAAAAAAAAAATTATTATTTTTTTAAATTTTTTTCTCCGAATTATCGAAAGAATATGAAAATTTCAACATCCCCACATAACTCATTTAATAAAATAAGGAAACCAATTTTCTTGTATTAATTTACGATAATCAATATTAATAATAAAACCATTCTGAAATTTTTATGACACATAAAAATTAAATAATGAGGTGGGTAAATACAGAAATCCAGTTTTTAAGTTCTATCTTGCATTAATTTTTATTAAATAAAAAATATTTTTATAATTTTTTCTGTAACAGAATTGTTATGAAATTCTCTATCCATTAGTATATCTACCCATATATATTTTAAACTTAATTTATACCCTGTTTTATTTTGATTTTAATTATAATATTAATATTAATAATTAGTAAAATTATTCACCAAAATTTTGAGACAAATTAATAATTTTAGTGATGCTTATATATTTTTCTACCTATTTTTTTGTTTTTTTGTTTTTTTCTTTTGATTAACGTATTTAGTAGTTTTATTTTCTAAAAAAAATTATTTTTATCTTTGAATAATTTGCTAAATCCATTTTTCTAAAAAAAAATGCATATAATTTTAAAAATATTTTCTCAAAAAACTTTCTCCCTATGCCAAAGAAATTATTTGTTTTATTTATCATAAAAAATATTGAATTTTTATTATTAAAAACCAATTATTCTGTTTTTTATATTTTCACTTACCAAGATATTTTTCCAAAATAATTATTTTGTAATTATTTTATGAAGGTTTTTATTATAATTAAAATTTAGTGGATTTTATATTTTTTTTTTTGAAATAACTCTTGGTGATTTTTAGTTTTTTAAATAACTTTTTTTTACGTGAATAGCTTAATTATATAATAAAAACTTTTTAGTAAGTCGTTATATAGAATTTAATTTTTGTAAAAAAACATCTGGAACATTTATATTACTTATTTATCAAATTGGCTATTTAAAATATCTTCATCAGTACATATTTTCATACTAATATAAGCTCAACGCTTTTTTGTGTCACATAAGTATTGAAAATCCTCTTAAAGTACAGTAATATTTCTTTTTTTAATGAAAATCAGGAATAAATAGTTATTTGGATCAAAAAAAAAGTTATATTCTATATTTTAGATACAATTTATGAATAATAAAAAAATATATTTGCTATAGATTCTTTTTGATATATATAATTTTAATAATAATAATTATAATAATTAAACTATTTTTATATATAAAGAATATTTTTTTGATTTTTGAAGCTTATAATCACATATAAGCATAGAAAAATACAATACTAGTATATATTTTTTATTACTGTTAGTATTATCTTAAATCTTGTCCAATTTTCATATTTTATATCTATCGTAGTTTTTACTTATTTTTTATAATTTTAAATCCCCGAAAATTTTACATATCGATATTTTTACAATAAAAAATAATCAAAACGTATACTACGCTAAATAATCTGAGAAAAGATAAAATAACAACGTTACATGGTTATATTTCAGCTTTAATCGATTTTATACAAGGAATTTCTGAAATATTCCCATTAAAAATTCTATTATCATAAAAAAAGTATGTTTAATTTACAATAACATATTTAAAAAACTCAGAAATTAATTAAACTCTTCAAATTTGAAAAAAAATCCAAAAAATTTTGCAAGCTTTTTTTACACTTTGAAAATTCTTATTTTAAAATAAAATCAAGTTATTGTGGGGGAAAATTTTAAGTATGAGGTTTATTATTTTTTTTAGCTCGTACTCTTTATTTAAAAAAATAATATAGCTTAATCAAATTTTTAAATTAATATAGTCAATTGGTATGCAAAAAATTGGATTATACAATTACTTAGTTTATTGGAACTAACTTTATTAATTTATTAGGTGAATCTAAATATTGAATATATTTGATTTCAATAATTACATATTTATCTAATTTATGATCTATTTCAAAAAAAAAAAAATCATATTTTTTGAAATACTAAAGAAATCAAAATCAATTCTACATTATTTTTTTAAATTCTCCTTCTATAAATTGATTTTCAAAAAAATCCTATGGTTTATGTTATATTTGAAATTGATCGTGAAAAATACATTGCGTAGTATTATAAAAATGTTATATTTTATTTTTATTATCAAAACATTTTTTTAAAAAACTAAATTTTAAATTATTTTTTAGGTAAATTATTTGTTATACAAACTATGCAAGCTCTTTTTTAATACTATTCTTCTATATCTCAGTATATTTATAAAATAATTAAAACAGGCCACTGATTATATGGTTTACATAATTTTGATTTCGCAAGTACCAGAGAAAAAATAGCTGCATCTTCTTTATAAAAATTAACTCTATAAAATTAAAAATAATTTTATAAAAGGTTATAAAAACATTTTTATTGCAATTTAAAATCTCCAAGAGTTTTATAATTAATTAGTACTTCTACCTTTTTTTTTATTTCATCTATATACTCAATTATTCTCATTTTCAAATAAAAGAAAGAATTATTACTCAATTAGCCTTTTAATTTTTTTTATAAAGTGAATAAAATAAAATAATTTTAATATAATGATACAAAACTTTCTATCCTCATAATGAAAATATTAATAAGATAAAGATTTTCATTTTACTTTTATTTTTATTTTATTTAAACCAAAGAATTTTTTTATAAGGTTTTTATTTAAAATATTTAAAATAGTAAAAAGCTATAAAAAAATGAATTTAAAGGGGAAAAAATGACACTAATTTTACATTTGCTCCCCATTTTATTCTAACGGATTCTTGGCCATTACTGTTTTTTTCAAGGGAATTTAAATTCAAGTTAAAGCCCGTATAAAAATGATCAGGTAACCTAGATTCAGGTATGAAATTGTCCTTATAAAAATTAAAAAATTATGATAAGAATTTTCATTCTGTGCAGAAACAAAGTATATTTATATAGGCTATTTTTTAAACACAAGCCATTTTATCAGCCCACAAGCAGGTCTAATTACTTTCAAGAGATAATACTCATTCCCAAGCCGATTTAATTAAAACATGCGGCTTTCATTGTTTTACATTTTATTCCCAAGAGACTTTTCTAACTAAATCCAAGAAATATTTTTCCAGTGATTATTTTATAATATTTTACTGGATTATTATTAAATGGAACCATTGCATTCCTAAATACGCTAATGGTTTTACATAATCTTGGTTTTTATGTTCACATATTAATTGTATAAGATATTTTCTATCAATTTTTTAACGCTAGCAAATGAATTAAGGAAGGGGGGGGGGGGTAAAATTAAATTTGGCCTAATACACGAAGTAATTTTTTCTAAATTAAAAATTAAAAACACACATTTTTGGATCTGAATATTTGGCTGGTAAATATAGTAAAAAAAAAAAATTTATAGTGACCCGCCAGTTATTTTTTAAAATGAAAATGGAATTTGGAATCAGAATGAATAAATCTAATGGAATAATTTCATTATCTTAAATAAAATTCATTATAACGCGCTATTAGGATTACTAGCTTTAGTGAAAGATATCAGTTAAATTTCGGAACCATGATGGATATTTTTTGATTTCGATGTCTTCAAAGGTAAATACATTATTGATTTGAAATTATATATCATTTCGGTAAATTTCGGAGGCTTTTTTTATAAAAATTTAAAGATATTCTATGTATTTTACTGGGATGAAGTAGGATCTACACCTGAAACTCTTTTACTAACAGTGTAAAAAAAATTACTCATTTTTGGGACTATAACACTATATTTCTAAATATAATCACTCAAAACACCACGGTTAATAAAAAGAGGTAAATATGTGTATTCCATATATCTAAGAAGCTCTTTTAATTCCCTATGATACTTTCCCTTTTTCTTTTATATCTTAGATCAAACTTTAATACGATTTATCACCTGTAAAATCCGCTCTGATATATATAAGATTTTTAAAAATTAATTTCTGAAAACAGTTTTTCACTTGATATATTTATGTAAGATAAATTTAATCAACTTATTTTTTATTTTAAATACTCACCATCATCAAAACTTCTATGCAGAGCTTGAAATCCTTATATCTTTTTAGCTCTTGTTTAATAATTCCAAACTGAGATATAGTTTATTTTAATAATTACTAAACCTGAAAATACTGTATAACCAAATAAAAATATCAATCCCTATTTAGTATAGTACTTTTTATGTGTTTTTTGGTCCTCCTTATTTCCTCCCTCCATCAATTAGTGTTATAGTTAAAAGCTCCAATCTGTTTATCTCTATAAGAAAGAAGTAAATGTGTATGCATTTTTTTTCTTCAGATAATTGTAGCAAGATCAGTAAAAATCCTTGTATTTCGATTCATTTGGCTCTGCAAAGATGAATGAAAGTTCTTTAATGAATTTTATCATAGATTCAAAATTATTATGTGTTTTTTTCGAATAAATTCTTCATGGATTCTATATTCATTGTTTTATTTAAGCCCTCGAGTACTAAATATAAATATTTTCCGAATGAAAAACTAAAATAGAAAAAACCAAAAATTTTGGATTTATTTTTTGCAAATTTCATTTTAGTTTATCTTGCAAAACTTGGGAATGTAAATATCTGCGGACTTGATTAAAAAAATTTTTTGAAAGATAAACAAAATCTATCAAGCTTATTCTATTCTAGTCGGTATATTTATCTTTGATGGGGTTTTTAGATCTTTCTAACGCATTATTGGTAATTGGGGGGGGGGGTGTTTCAAAACTTTCATTTCAATTGGAATATTTCTTTAATTATAGATTATTTGTTTTATTTATTGTTTCTTGATCCCTATTATTTGGGGCCATTTGGAAAGAAACAGATTCTTTGATAATTTGAATAAAATTTGATTAGTAATAAGCTTTAATGTGTTAATATCATTGTTTAGATCATTTTTTTAGAGATTATCTCCTTTATTTATTATAACAGATATCTTTTTTGAAGCATGGTACCGACAATTTCTTCTGCTCATAGAGTTTTCAAAAAATTAATCTGCCTTAGAAATAGCTTCAACAAAATCTTATATTAGAGTTTTAGAGCCACAACTATGTCATATTTTTTAAATTTATCATTTAATGTATTAAACATCCATAAATGCGATTTAAAATCATCATTTCTCATTACGCCAATCGCTATAGGTATGAATTTTTTTATCCATATCTATAAAACAAGCAAAAACAAAAGGATTCACTCCTTGAATAAATTTAAAAGTAGAGTCGATATATAAATTAACATACTTAGAAAATAAGTTCAATTCTAATTTTGAAGTCATAATATACCCGAAAAAGTATATTTTGAAGAGTAATCTGCTATTTGCGGCTCTTGTGGACTTAATTTTTCGGTGAATATTTTGCAAAGTATTTCGAAAATTTTAGTTGAGATTAAATTCCCTTTATTCTTTTTTATTCATTAGTTGCTGATTTTTGAATATATTTTTTTAATTCTAATTTTCGATCCACTAGAAACGATTGTTTTTTTTGATTATTTTTGGTTTATTCAATAAATCATAAATTTTAATCATTTCATTCTTTTCAAATGCAGAGCTTTCATAATTACAATTATCTAGATGTTTTTTCGACGAATACATCTAAAGTTTGATTAAATTAACTATTGCCACCTTTAAGTCCCCTTTACAACTTATATTGCTAAAAAATTTGAGCTTATATACGCTATACTAATTTACATCTTGTAATTTGGTGTAAGATACCCTCAATCTTCCGAAATTTTGATTTTATTCAGAGTTATCAACCTTATTCCAGTTTTTAAATGTAAGGCTCATAACTTTAGTAAATAAAATAGAAACGGCTATATTAAAATTAAGAGTTAATGAATTATAAATATTTATATTAAGATAGGGCTTTAATATTATAAAATTATTATTGTTTTAAATTTAAACAAAACCATAGTATTAAAAATTCATTTAATTGGAAAATAATTTTTATTTTTTAAGAAAGCATATATAAAACATTCAAAAATCTGAAAGAAATTTTATTCAATTAATATGTGGACTTAAAAACTAAGATTATGTAAAACCATTAACGTATTTAGGAATGAAATAGTTCCATTTAATAAGAATACAGTAAAACATTTTAAAATAATCATTGGGAAGATGTGTCTTGGATTTATATAGGAAATATCTTGGAAATAATGTGTAAAATAATCAAAGACGCTTGTTTTAATTAAATCGGCTTATTAATGAGTAAAATCTGTTGAAAATAACTATACCTTCTTGTGGTCTAATAAAATGGCTACTATTTAAGCTTTAGCCTTCTTATATTCAACGTCTCCAAAACTTTTTATTAATGTTTTGTTTTAAAATAATATAAAAAAACCAATTAAAACTAAAAATAATATAGCCATGACTAAAAAAAATAACTTAGTTAAAAAATCTCAGACCAAATAACTAACTTTCGGTCTACAAACTATGTACCTAATAGAAATTATTTCTAGTTAACACCACAAATTATTTTTAATAAAATATCGCTATCTGTGAGTTTTTGATATTAGAAAGCTTATTTATCTAGTATGGTTGGATCCTTACGCGGTGAACAGACAAAGATCTCAATTCTATTATTTTTTCCACAGTTTGCATTTGATAAAAATGTGTTCGAATAGTTTCAGGAATATTCATTCTGTGTAATTGAAAATATTAATAAGTTTTTTCACCTATAAATTTCAAGTTTGATGGTAGCTGGGTGGTTTTTAAGACCCTTCTTAGCCCTTTTTTTCTATTTCATAAAGCCCTAGATTTACTTTGAGTCTAAATGAGTGGATATTGACCCAAATTCATCTCCCTCTTATTTTTTCTAAATACAGATTATTGGATAATTTTCTATAGGTTATTTTTATTTTTTTTCTTGTCAAATATAACGATGGTCATTTTGAATTTTAAATTCCCAACCCATTATCTTTTTTTTTCATCTTGACAAATTATATTTATATTATATTTTCAGATATTCAATTTCATGTATCAATAATATTTTTGAATAAACAATAATTATTTGTGCCTATTATTATGCTTGTGTTTTTGTATATATATATTATATAAAGTTCGGAACACATATTTTCGAATATCTTTTTTTTTAGGGGTTTAAGTAGTGTGTCTAAAAAGATATAGTCATGCCTAAATTCCTTCAATGCTACTTTGGTTTTGTTAAGAAATAGTGAGGCGTTCAAATGATTCGATGGTGAATAATTAAAATAATTGTTAATTTAGAGCAGGAAAAATTGATTCAGTATCTACAAACTCTGGTGTACACCTAATCGAAAATTTAACGCTCTATCAGTGAAGATATTATTCAGTGTTTAGCATAATTTTGTAATAAATTATTGAAAGAAATATCGATTTCTTAAAAATACTAAGTTTTATTAATAATAAAATAATTAGAGTGTAAAGTGGATCATAAAAACTTCAACTAATTCTTTCTTGTTCAATTATGCTGAGCTTGTTTCAACAATTCATGAATCCTTAGCCAACTAGATTGATTGGGTTAATTTCAGATGATGTATATCGATTAGTAGATATTAATTCAACTTTATTTATTTATTTAGAGTGTATAATGCTAGAGAAATTTATTAGCTAAGAGGAAATAAACTTTCCTTTCCTGTTATTTTTTTTTACCACAATCTCTTCGCATAGTTTTTACTTATTTTAAATTCCAATATAACTTCTTGACTCAACCGCTTTCCCTGGTTAAGCAAGCACTCGCACCTTGGTGACATACCGTCATAATTTAAGGGGAAAATAAATATTTTCTATTTTGGATTGAATTTTTTTTTTGCATCATCACAAACCTCTCGTTTTAACAGCATCCGATTTTAATATCAAACAAATTAATAAGATCAATTTCGAGGCCATTATTTAATCCGGATCACATATTCAAACTTATTCTAGTGCATAAAGCATTTATTAAATCTATTTTTACATTTTTCATGGCTCCTAAAAGTTCGACTTATTAGTAATTGTAAAGAGTAAATACGTGTATTTATCTTTATCCGGGTATTTTTGATTTTTAGTACCAATATATCTGTCATAAACCGACGAAATCAATTATGTCAAGCTTAATTGTATTTTCAGAAAATTACCAACTGCTTGGGCAACCATTGATTTTTTTATGACTATTTGAGCTTTAAAAATAAACTAGTTGAATATTGAGGCTTCCTCTGAAAAAGGGAATAAAATGATTTTAGAGGTGATTTCAGCAAATGAAACACAGCTTAATATATTTTTAATGTCTAATTTGAATATTATAGGCAAGGATTTGTATCCTTTTTTATGCGCATACAGTTAAAAAATATTTTAGATGAATTATATTAAACTCTATTAGCTATTTTGCATTCTTTACTTGATTCTTATGTTGCAACCAATAGCTTTTTTTCTACCATTTATTATCATATTATTTACATAGTTTCTACTTTCCGTTGTTTTTCTTAAGTTACGCCATAGTCGACATAGCAAATCAAGGGAGGTTTTCATATCATTTTTATTCATTGAGATTTTTCTAAGAGTGGAGTAGCTTAAGAAATTTATTTTATAAAAATTTCTATCACATTATTGCAGCTTGACTTTAATTCCACATTTTTTTATCAATATGAGCCGGTTTCATGATTAATATTTTGAAAAATAACTCTGTAAGAGCTAGAATTAAAAAAATTTCAAAAAAATAAGATTTATTTTATCTCAAAATCTTTATTGAACTGGCTATACAATAATAGTAACCATGAAATTTAGTTATTATCACGAATCCTATGGTCGCATTTACGATTACAAGTTTTAACTTCGCCAAGGTATATGACGTAATTTTGTCTTATGAAGATAATTTAAATTATTCGCTCAGATGGTTGCAATTCAAATTTTGATTTATTCTTACATTGAAAAAAATTAGATATATAATATTTTTTTCAGAAAAATTGAAATTCAATTTTGTTATTTTATTTTATGTAGAACTAAAAAAAAACCTTTAGAGCACTGGCATCTGAGAAGATTTATGTGTGATGATGTGATAAAAATTGAAGAATATAAAAAATCTCAAGAAATATACATTAAATAACGTAAATACGTGTCATGAATGAATTTTTTTATGGAAAATTTTTTTAAAGTTATATATAAAAGTTATAAAAATAATTCGAAAAGGTGGGATTTTTTTTGAAAGTTTAATCGTTAAAGCTCCCTCTGCCACTAAAGCAGTTCCATATCTAATGTATATTTTTCCAAGAGAATTGTGGATAATTTAAACCCTGAAGCTTAATTGACGTAAATCAGATAAAAACAACAATTTGGCATTTTACAGTGCAGACTTATGATATATATGCCATCTTGTAATCTAATAAAAACTTTTCAGTACAACCACAAACCGGGATTCGTTGTAAATGAGATTTTAATTTTAAATTTCAGTTCGGATCGTCACAGTTATGAATTATCGGATCTTCTTCTTTTATTTTTTAAAAAAGAAATTACGCATAATTTATTTTTAAAACTAATATAATATTATTATTTAAAAAAGGTTGAAATTTTCTAAAAAAAATTCATACCTAACCCCACTTCGATGCTGAAGCAGTTCCGTTCCCACTGAGAGTTAGTTCGGTGGGGCTGGTGGTATATCAATATCTTCCAATATCTATAGACGAGCAACACGAATTTCTTCAAAAAAATCTCACAGTTCCCGGTTCAATTATTTGGCTGGAGTCATCAGTGAAAGTCTGAAGTTTTTTTAGACCGCCGCCCCCCTCAAGGAGTTTTTCTATCTGTTCCAACTGAGCTTTGTCGGGGGAATAAACGCTAAAAAAATTTGAAGATTGATATTTTAAGCAAAATTTTTGCTTAATTTTATTTCCACTTATGTTTTCCCATTTTTTGCACAATAAAAATAAGTGCTCGATAGTCTCTGAACTGTTTTTTTCTGAAAAAAAGAAAAAATAACTTAAATTTTCCCTTCATTATTTTTTCATTGACCAGGCGATGAACGGTCCAAAACTGACTTTTTTGAATTTTCTCGATTTCCTGGAATATTATTCGCTGATACGGGAACACGGTTAAATTTTTATCAACTTACAGAGTTTATCCTATCATATTTTCATTTTTTTATTTTTAAGGGAAATTTATTTTAGAGTTAATAAAAAGTTAAAAGAAATAATTAAAAAAATTAAAAACAGTGAATTTCTTTCAAAAGAATTTCACCCAACTCCTCTCTGCCGCACTGGCAGCTCCATACCCCGTACATTGTTTCAATTGGACTAATGGATCTCTTGTAATATGGAGTTTAAGTTTTCGTGGCAACGGATGCCAATCAGAAATTTGGCTTTTTCCAGCACAAATTTATGATCGGTGGTGTCAGCTTGTAACTGAATTAAATTATTTTCCAGACTCCCCCCCCCCCAAGGAGTTTTCCAACTATCCCCAACCTTGATTCATTGAAAATAGAAAGTTGTTTTTTTATGTCTGAGCGGATGGGTGCAGGTATGAACCGGCTGATCGTTTCATTTCGCTGTATGTACCATCGAGAAAAATTTAATAAGATGTGGTCGACAGTTTCAGGCACATCGATTTTGCAGAAGGGGCATTTTTTTTTGAATTTCTCATCTAAAAACTTCATATTCGATAGTCGTTGGACGGTCCGGAAGGTCCCCATTCGCATTTTCCCGATGACCAGGAGGCCAAGTTTCAGGTCAGGGTATAGCTGCTGAAGATTCATCCAGTTTCCTTTTCCATAGATTTTCCGATCCGCCGTCAAATGGTGAATTTTAGACCGGTTATTTTTATTTTTCCTGTCGAATATGGTGATGGTTGTTTCA
>LSSL01002423.1:0-14958 GCA_001953115.1 Smittium mucronatum
GTCATATTGAAGGTTTGTATAAAATGAAGGATTTTGTATTTTTAAAGATCTCTGAATAATGGGTTTAGTGAAAAATGTTCTTTATGGTTTGATGTATAATATACACGATACAAAATAATATGCCTAAAAATTTTCAAAAATAAAATAATAAACTTTTATTTATGTTTATAAATGAAGGCTAAACCTTTTGGATTCCATAAAAAAAAGTATTTTTTAGAGAAATTGATTACTTAAAACTAGTGGAAAGTTTTCTCTTTTTCTTTTCCACCTTATCTTTTATTTAAAATATAAAAATTTTCGGGAGTAAAATAATTTTAGAGTAATATTTTTTTAAGAAGGGGGCACTATTGAACATACCCCATGTTTTCGAAAATTTCCCAAAAGATATTTAGACCCCCAAAAAACCTAAAATTTTTGGTGAGAAGTTTTAATTGGGATTATATTTATTGATAAAAGAATTTTTATTAATAATAAAATAGAGATTTTTCATTTTTAAATCTCTCATATTTTTAAATTTACTTTATTAGTGGTGTGTAATTTTTTTTTTAAAAAAAATAGAATTTTGTGAAATATTTGGGCAAAATTATAATTGGATTAATTTTTTAGAATGCGAGATCGCGAATAAAATAATTGAGTGGTCGTAAAGATTTTAAGTATTCCAATTTTAAGATAAAAATAATGGAAATTTGGTTAATTGCAAGGCGTTTTAAATGTCTAATATTCAAATTAGGTTGTATAATAAAAGTAGAATGTGTGAATTATAGGGTATTTAAAGTGTTATATGGTCAAATTCTTTTTTTAAGGAAAATATTTTTCCTTATAAATTTTAATAAACATCTTGAATTTATATTCTCTATTTGAATTAAATATTTCTTAGTTTTATTTTGGTTTCTTAATGTTACTATAAATTAAAAAAAAATTGTGCTCGAAAGCCAATTATGTATATTATAATTTATTTAAGCTTTCTTTAAAATATTTTTATGTTGAGTTTTAGTTATAATATTGGATACCACAACTTTGCTTTATATTTTATATTTATGCGACTTTATATTTATCAAAACTGTCTTATATATTACGGCTAAAATAATTTAAAAAGTCATATTCACTTATAAAATCCTACAGTGTAAATTTATATATGTTTATTGGGAAATATGTGAAAATTTAAGAGGGTTTAAACAGTAGCTATACTGGAAGTTGGAAAACATAGTAACACATTAGTGGTCCTGACACCTATAAATCCAGCTCAAAATTTATTATATATATTAATTTTAAAGCTTAAATTTTTTTACGCTAGATACTGTTAAAATATTTGTTGATTCAAAGTGGCTACTCAGATTAAATAAATATTCTAAAATTATCAATATTGATTTGAAATTTCGTTTGATTTATTTAATATATCTATCAAGTATATTAGATATAAGTAAATTATAATTTTAGTTTAAATTTAAAGTTACTACTGTTTTAGCCGATATATATTTATAAATACCTTTATGTTTTAAATGACCAAAATTTGAAAACTGAAAGAGTCGAAAAATTAATAATAATTGCGATTATGATGAGTAATTTTTCAATTAAACTAACTTTTTCAACAAAATTAAAATACTCTGTATGCATAACATTTCACTTTTGGGCTCATTTCTATAAATAAATCTAAAAAAATATAGAAAAAAGCATAATTTTTGATAAAAAGGCGAAACTTTATCAGATATAAATTTTTTAAATTTATCTAATTCTAGTGCAAATTCGAAATTTTATCTTGACTATTTTTGGCAATAATATCAAATCTTAATGAAGTAAGAATTTCTTAAACTATTTTTTACATGATTACATTGATTATAACAACTTTTTAGCATGAGGATGTTAAATTTTTTGAACATAGTAAAAAAACGTATATGGAAAGGCTCAGCTTTTTTTGAAAAAAAAAGATTTTTTACCTGAGAAACTAATATTCGCCATATTTATTAGATATTTTTAAATGTGGTTTTTAGTGATTTATCTAACAAAAAAATCATCATTAATAGGAAATTGATATATTTAGACCTCAAAACAATAGAAAAAAAACAGGTTTTCTTGTCTTATATTTTTTTAAAGTAAAATTTTTTTTTGAAAATTTAAAGGAAAATATATTTCAGGAAACTGTTTAAGCTTCAGAAAATAAATGAAAAATTAAAAATAATTTTGAAGCTTTCACATCTAAAAAAAAACTGGTTGAAGGTGTGAAATTGCCTGTAACTGAAACTGTTTTTTGAATCAGAAAAAACCATACAATCTTGATATTACCCAAGGAAGGTAGAAAGATCAGAAATTAAAAAAATAACCTTCTATTAAAAAAAAAGACTATAAAGTGGACCTTATTGGTTATAAAAAAAACATTCGTGAATTTGATCTTAATGTTTTTATAAGTTTTTTTATTTACTTGTATATAAAAAATATCATATTCATACCATAATATAAAAATATAAAGATTTTTGTTAAAGTTAAGAACCGTTTTAAATTTTTTAAATTAAATATTTCAGTAAAAAATGAAACTTTTTTAAAGTTATGAGTCTCAGGATTTTAAAAAATTAATTAAAGAAACGAGAATTCAGGAAATATATGAATAAATAGATTTTAAATTTATAAATATGATTTTGAGAAATATATTTATAAAAGTAAAGTATATTATTATCATAAAAAAATATCTGGGAGAGCCTGGGGTAGGGGGCGGTTCCCTCAGTCCCGCGCTGATATTTTTTTCCAGGGAAAATTTAATAAAAGCATTATTAATACACTATTAAAATAAAAATATAAATAATGAATATTTGATGCTATTTACTAATTTAAAATGCTGATATTTATTTTCTCAATTTCTCTAAAATTATTTTTATTTGACTCCCATAGTATTAATTTTCGTAACTCAGAATAAAAGCCTCTTTAAAATCTCAATTGTTATAAATATATGGTATACCAAATTATTTCAAAAAAATTATCTAAATTGATTTGTTTATGGGAAAGAGGGTCTGTTTATAACCCATAAATCTAATATCAAATCTTCCTTAAAATTTTAGTGAAAACCCCAAGACTAATTGGAATAAAAAAAATTTAAAAATGGTTGTGTTCAATAAGATAGATAAGCTATAAATAAAAATCGGACAAATTTTAACAGTTTCTAATGTTTAAAATCTTTATTTCCACTTTTTTAAAACCAACAGAATGAAAGCAAATATATATATATTTATTTACTTTTTTTTACCAAAAGACAAATTTATTTCCATAATTTGCTTCAATTTACTAATTTTTATGGATTTACATAATTCCGATTTTTATTTTTATTTTTTCTGCATTTGAGTATATTTTGGCCAATCTTTAATTTTTTGTAATAAGTAATATAGATTATATTCATAAGCAAATGATCCAGGCATTTAATCAGTAATAATAAATCACAAAACTTGTAGGGTATAAGGGGTTGTTAAATGAATATTTGTTGGACTTAACAACTGAAAAAAATATTTTATAATGATAATGTAAATTATTTCCAGAATAAAAACTAACATTCAGAGTTTTTTTTCTCCGAAATATATGATCCAAATAAAATCAAGAAAATCATTTAAAAAAAATACACACAAGTATTTTAGCTAAATTTCAAGGTATTATAATTTTGGTTTTTTTTATAAATTTAAGTTCTTTTAAAAGGAAAAAAAACACAAGATTTTTTTTTTTTTTTATAAGTTAATAGGATATTAAAAAACTAATCGAGTATTTTATAACTTTTCATTTTTAGTCAAGAGTTATAAAATATATATCAATGGTATCTGCAAATTAAGATCTCTGGTTTTATTTTTAGGCTCTTAGCCAAATGTGTTACAAAATTTTTTTTTTTTTAAAAATATAACTTCATATTTTTTCTTGGATCCATTAAAGATATAATTAATCTCATAATTTTAGAAAATGAAATCGATAATGAGGGGTGATTGAATTTTGCAGACTTAAAATTCTTGAAAAAGTGGAGGTAATATACTTATAAGCCGAAAAATACAGTGAAAAAAAAAAAGATTCGGGATAACATTTCGTGATTTTAATTCTATTTTTGGGGTTTATAGACGTGAAATTTGGGTGAAATTACTTCAATTTTTTTTTCTAATATACATCATTTCCAACTCAAATTCAAATAAAGTACGCATGATTTCAAAAAAAAAAAAAAGATTTAGGAAAAAGTAAAACAAATTATAAAATAAGTGAAAATGATTCGGAAAAAGTAATATGTATTTTGAAAAAAGTAGATTTGAATCGAAAACAAAGTATATTGATTTGGGAAAGTATAAAATAATTTTTTTAAATTCACATTAAATATAGATATCTTTAAATTACATTTCGATTTACTTTTAAATATCGCGAATAAATTCTTGGGATTCCATATATCCTTAAATTAACCTAAAGATATTATTTTTTTCAAAAATTGTTGGCATTAACATGCTTTATAAAGTCTCTAGGAATTTATTTGAAGTAGGCTTATGGTTATATTATTTAGATCCATCAGTTCTTAAAAACTAAACAATGATAAAAAAATTTCAAGTTAAAAACGGTATGTTACAATAAACATAATTTCGAAAGCTGTTTGATAAAATTCAGCTTGCTGTTGAATGATATTGGGTTCTTTTTCCAAATTAATAATTATAATTGATTTATTGTATATTAACGAAATATTCAATGCGGAATCAAGACTAATACTGATTGTTATATTGGTTAAGGGGAATGGTGACAAAAATTGATTAAGTTTGTTTTTTGGTTTGATATTTCGTATTGATGGTTACCATAATGTTTATGGGAGTAATGTTTTATATTTCTTCCTCTATCATATTTATCATGGTATATTTTTCACAATCTTCTTAGTATTTAAATCTTTCTTATTAAGTTATTCATTTTAAAACCAATAAATTACCATTAGCCATAGTTAGTATAGGATAAATATTACTATGTGTCGATAAAATCAAAAAAACCCAACCATAATGCATTTCGGATAATTTGAAAATAACCAACTCTTCGAGTGTTTTATTGGTTATTAACTTAATATTATCAGCCTATGATGGTATGGTAATCACCGAGTCTAAAATATAGCCTAGTATTGATACTTTTATTGAGATGTTATTTTTTTAGAACAGGTTTTCTGATGGGATAAGTGATTGTAAAACATCATTACAAATCAAATATAATTTTTTTAAAATTGATATTACTATTTCCGATTCATTTTCACTTATTTATTAATTAGTTTTACTTTTTTTGAAAGCATGTGTACTTTTTTTGAATTTGAGTTGGAAATGGTGTAGAATAATATCTTATCTTTAAGCTAAGTCTCAGCGGAATATTTGTTGTTATAGTGTTTATTGATTGAGAACGTACAAGGAATATAAATGTGAATATCTTAATTACGAATAATATCATCTTATGGGCTTGGGCTATGAATGGCTTATTGAAAGTGGAGTCATATTAATGTTCACTTTTTAATTATAGATTTTGCTTCACTTGCATTAAATGGCCGAGGGGGTATATAAGGATGAATTAAGATCGACATATATGAACGGGATTTATTCTATGGTACGAGCTCCTGGCTTTCTCCACTTTCAACAGAAACGATAGAATGCGGACTCGTGTTAAAAAAAGTCAATATCTGCCTTGAAATCGACACAAAAAGCTCTTAATTTCTGGATAATCGCATTATTTTCGGGCAATTGAATATTTTGACAGGTGGTAACTGGAATATACAATTTTGGGCATAGTTTCCCTTGTTCCCAATTAGTTTTTATGTGGTTTATTTTCTGTGAAACTCATTTAAATTGCGCCATCTCCTCCTAGATATACCTGAACAGAATTTGTTGGGTTTCAGTATTAACTCATTTCTTGAGAATCGTCACTTGGACCCCTATACCATATTTGTTAAACCAAGTATATAAGTTCTAGTGGGAGTTTAAATAATTTAATTAAAATCATTGTAATTACTAGATCCTATAGGATCATAATAATAAAACCCCCAATTTCCCCACGACTACAGTCTTATAATGGCCGAATCAGTTCAAGATAAATTGGAAAAAGATATTAAAGTTAGACATTGTCTTATAAACATGAAAATGCCAAATGGTATCATCCCCCTTCATCCCATGGCCAATCCTTCGCATTCTTCGATGGGAGAAGGTGTTCAAAACTATTATTCCAAGACAAACCTTTGATCTAAAGTCCAATATAATATAAAACATTTACAGTTTGGCTTTTCAATGGATTTAGGAAGTTTATAGTTTATTGGCTAATGAAAAAAATCATGATAACTAGATTAGTCCGTATAAATGTTACAGAAAAAAAAACATGATTTTTTCCCAAATAATGTAAATTAAGGTATGATTTAGAGTCATTACAGTAATGTTTACATTAAACTAAAAAAATCACAAAAATGAGCGTTTCACTTATTTATAAAGCGCTTAGAAGCTCATAACTTCCTGTCATCATATACTTGACTACTAAAAGCTATTCTGATAATCATATTAATCAATTGAGGACTTTTATTGCATAGAAAAATTCCAAAAAGTAGAATTAATCTTATTAAGAAAATATATTATGGGTTCATTGGCAGGCTTGAAGCCGTATATGTATGAATATTTCCCAGAAACCAGATACATTTCTTTTAGGGGAACCTTTATAAAGATTCTCCCGAGAATGATTCTGAGCTTAGGATATGCCTTATTGATTGCATTTTTAACCAAAAACAACAAGCATGTTTCGCTCCCAACGTATTCAGGTAAGTTAAAATATATCATTTTTTTTATATTAGTATTAACTAAACAGCATAATAGATCTATGTGATAAAAATTATTATAAAAAATTCTAAAATATTGATTTATTTTCCAAATCAGTTAGCTTTTTCTCCACCCTTGTGTCATTTATGGTTGTATTCAGAACAAACACCGCCTATGATAGATTCTGGGAGGGAAGAAAACTACTTTCTAGTTTAGAAGCAGATATAACAAAGGCAATGAGAATGTTCCAGATTTCCATCCATCCTAAATCGGAAAAAGAAATGGAGGAGAAGGTACAAGCCATGAAAAATCTTGTAGCAATGGCATATTCAATAAAATACTTTTTACTTGCAAGGCCCAATTATTTTAGTGAAAAAATGAAAGAACTTCTTCCCAAAAAAATGCTTTCGTTGAATTCTGAAAAAGATGATAATAGATTTGATGAAAAAAATGAAACAATTTCCGATAAAGAGATGAGAGGCATCGGAATATTCGCAAAAGACACTTATAATCTTCCAATAGCCATATCTTTCGAAATCACAAAATATTTGGAATACGTTGACAAAACTGGAATAGTTGTGCCAATATATATGATAATGTACGGCCTTATTGGATCAATAGTAGACATTTTCGTTGGGTGTATTAGAATTGAGACCACCCCTGTCCCAAAAGCTTACAGTTCTCATCTTTATCTGATTACTGGATTGTACTTAATGTGCATTCCATTTGCTATGAATGGAAATCCTGTGGCAGTAACTGCTATTGTACAAGTAATTCTCACATTCATGTTGCTAGGAATATTATCCATATCTGAAGAAATTGAAAATCCGTTTGGTTCTGATAGAAATGACTTGCCAATATCTAAATATTGTGATAATTTGTACGATCATTTAATGTTTACACTTGAGCATAGCAGAAAAGAAAGTTTTTCGACGGTATAACAAAGATTCCTGTGATTTATGTTTATTTTCTTATTATGGTTTTAACTTTAATGACCAAGGGAAATAAAATAACCTTGATTCTTTTCGTTTCTCATTTTCATATAATAAGATTTTTTAACCCGGTTTTGGAAGAATAAAAATAATAACTTGACATTAAAATTAATTGTGTTTTGAAAAAATTGCCCGTCAAAATTTGAATAGCCTATACCTATATTCCTTTTGAAACCGAAGAACTAAGAAATCGAATCTTAGCCATTCGAGTTTTAAAATCGGTTTATTTTCTGACTATGATAGACCAGATATCATTCGGTGATGACAATCTATGACGGAACGAAAGGGGATTTTGCGCAACGATTTATATGGATAATTCTTCTCAATACCAGACTTTTTTTACTAGATAAACTATTGGCTAATGTCAAATACAATCAGCATCAAACCAATAAACTTTTTAAAAACAACGGCTCGAATAAATCTTTCATATTATGCCAATAGATAATATCATTTGTAGTTCAAATCCCTGATTAACCAATATATTTGATCCGGGTCATAGTTCTATATTTCCAAATTAGGAAAATGGTAAAAATTAAATAGTAAAGCGTCTGGTCTCAAGGAGAATCTCCCATATATTACATTTTTGATTTAATTCAGATGCCATAGAAATAAGAATTCATAAATTACAAATCACTAAACATTGTTGTTTTTTAAACTTTTAAGGCCGATTGTACAAAAATGGCTTTCATTTTTCGCTTAGTTATTGGGATACTGGTAATATTTACATACTATTGGATAAATCAATAAGATAGATCAATTCATATGTCTAATATTCACAAATAGGAGCGAGGCACAGATTTGGGCCCGGAAAGGGTTGAGATACTTTTTTGTCCATAATATTATTTAGCATATCAATGCAGCGAGTAAAATTTTTAGTCAGTTTTAATTAACCAATTAATATTCTCTATAAATAAAAATTATATCTTCAGAAGGGTGGATTTAATACTTGTAAAAAGATATTTTCTATTAGGAAATTAGGAAATTTTTATTTTAGCTAGTATGTTTTTCTGCTATTATTGGCTTAGTGACGATTAAATATTAGCAAGGTAATGGTTTAAATTGTATAAAAAAATCTTTCTAGAAAAGAATTTCCCATCTATAATTTTAGTGATTTAAGCCATTTATTATTTGGTTAAAGTCAGATTTAATGTTAAATTGTGTTAAACTTGAAATAAAGTGGTAGTTTTTCAACAGTTTTTTTGATTATTGATTTTCTGTCAAAATCTTTTAGTGTAAAGAAATTCAAGAAAAACACTTGATATTTTTATTAGTTTTTAGAATATGTTGAGGGGCAGGCCACAGTCTGCGGAGTCTTACCTGAATTGTCATAATTTAGTGTGATTTGTAGCTTTCATGCAGCCTGTCAGGTTAAATAATATAGTTTGCATCGGACATCCACTGGTTCACAACTACTCAGACTGAAGAAATTGTCTGCTTTAATGGTTTTAGCATTATAAGATCAAACTTTGATACGTGTCAGTCAATGATTTAGTTTTTGGCACTGCATCGGATTAGTCCAGGCATTTTCAACGAAAACAACTTGTTGATGTGTCATTGGATATTTTATTTTTCTGGGTCTTTATCCTATGAAATAGTCCAGTAACGAGGCACTACGCAATAGATGTAAATAACATTAGTCGACTTTTACAGAAATGTTTTTTTATTAGTACCAGATTATTGGATAATAATTGCTAAATTTAAGAAAATAATAGCTTATTGGACGTGAAAGATACAGAAACGCCTATGCGAAAAATAAATGAGCGCAAAGTTTAAACAAATCAAAATATTTATGAAGTCTATCTCAGCTAATGAATAGGGTTATGCATACAATTAGCTATTTTCTAACCCTAAAAATCTCAGTATATGTCGACGCTGGTCAAATAGCTTTCTATGAGCGCACTATCCACTAAAACGTAAATGGGCTGAAACTTTGCTGCTATATTGTAAATTCTAAATTTCTTCCAATAGAATTCGAGTAATAGGCAACAACAGATGATTAAAAACACCGATGAAAAAATGTGGAACTACGGCTAATTAATATCCATAAACATACAATATTTCAACTGCTGAGAATTCCATCATCTTGGTTGATTCTTCTTTATTGCGAAATAGCTTGCAAGAAATTTAGTTTCTCTACTAAATATTATTTGAGTCATATGAAAAGCCTGATTATTTAAGACTATTTTTGTTCTTTTCTGTCATCTTTTCTTCTCTGGATAGTCTTCTATCATTTCTTTCTCCAACTGTCTCTTCACCACGGCCTACTATTTGATTTTTTAATATGGACACCATTCTCGATTCTGAAACTCCGGTTCAAATTTCGACCTCTGTCGATAACCACCAGGAAGCTCAGTCTGACTCTCATACCATCTCCGACGACACATCCCATTCCAACTTCGATTCTCTCAATGATACTGATTCTGCCTCTCAACCCATTCAAGCTACTACTCAAGAACCTTCAACTTCTGAGATTTTTTCAAAGTTAGCTTTAGAATCCTCCTCTGAAAATGGAACTCCTCGCTCAATCTCAAATCAAATTTCTGCCCCTAAAAAGGTTGATTTCAGCTCCAAAGAAGCTTTTCCTGAACTAGGCTCATCTTCAGCTCCAAAAAACAAATTTGCCACTCAATGGGGGAAACCCTCTGCTGCCACTGGTATTTCTAAATCCTCTATGCTGGGCTCGAAATCTGTTACCCCCAAATCCACCGAAGTTATCGATCTTCCTCTTGGCCAAATAGTTCCTAGAGAATCTAACTCAAGAAATCGTGATAATTCCAAAAACAGATCTTCCAATCAAAACGCTTCAGTTTCCGAAATTGTTAAGCAAATTATGTCTGAAACTAACACCCAAATTGAGGTTTCACGAGCTGCCAAGCTAAAAACTATGACTTTCATAGTTACTGGTGATGCAAAAAATGTTGCTAAAGCTAAGCGTGAAATCTGTTCTCAACTCTCTCCTCAGATTAATATTGTCATCCAGGTTCCCGTTGTTGTGAGAAGATTCCTCATAGGTACAAAGGGTCAAACTTTAGCTAATATCCAGCTTCAAAGCGGCGCAAATATTTCTCTCCCAAAAAGAGAGGATTCGGTCTCTCATTCTAAAGACTCCGAAAAATCTCCAAAAGACTTTGATAATGATGACCTCCTTGAGGTTTTCGATGTCACCATTTCTGGAGATGTTCAAGGAGTTGCCATGGCTAAAGCTGCCATAGAGGAAATAGTCTCTAAAAAGGTATTTTTTCAATTTTATAAAAAAGTCCCATTCCATTAAAAATCATTTTTTTACAAAATTTCTATTTTTTTCGCATTAGACTTCCATCAGAGGCGCGCGTTTGTCGCATATTCCATGTGAGCTTTATCCATTTATTGCTGGTCCGTCCAATAAGAATATTAATGAGTGGACAAAAGAGTTTCCTGGCCTACACCTTCGTGTCCCAATTATTTACTCTGATTTTTCTACTTCCGGAGATAACAAAACTACTACCGAGTCCACTGATATTGCTATTTCTGGTGAACGTGAAGCTGTATCCACTATAGTTACTCGTATTGAAGAAATGGCCGATGATCTTCGTAGAAATCTAAGGAAAATTCAAATATCTCTCCCCAAAAGACAGCATAGGTTCATAATTGGTCCTAAGGGCTCTAATATTTCCGAAATACTTGAATCGACTAACTGCAGTGTTGAAGTTCCATCCTTATCCGATCCCTCTACAAATATTACTATCCGTGGTCCTCAAAACAATTTGATGGATGCCATGACTAAAGTTATGGAAAAAGCAAACTCTGTATACATTGATACCCTTGATTTGTCCACCATCAACTCTTCCAACGCTAATCTAACATATGGCTGGAGATTGTACCGTTATTTGCAGGCTCAACGTATTTTTAAAAAATTGGAGCAAGATCATTCAGTCAACATATATCCACCCCGATCTCTCAACAATTACTCTAAACCTCTGAATCCCGAAGATTTAATTCTAGAAATTGTTGGAAAGGATGAAAAATCTGTTCGTCCCGCAAGGGCTGAACTCAATAATTTGTGCAAAACTCTCCCACCTTCATTTTTCCACTCTATCGATATCGAGCCTCATTTCCATGGTCATGTTATAGGAAGAAACGGCGCTAATGCCACCAAAATTAAAACCCAATACGGAATAATAGTTCTTACCCCATCTGAGCCTGAAAACATGGGCAATTTAAAACCAGCTAGATCTAAAGAGGTCGTCTTGGTTTACAATGGAAAGAATTCAAATATCCAAGCTATTTCTAATCCCAAGAGTAGAGTTAAGGCTATAGAAGAGCTTTTCAATTCTTGCAAAAATGAAATCCTAAAATCGATCGAAGAAGCCTCTAACTTTGGTTCTGAAACCATTCAAGTGGAAAACAAATACCATCGTTCGTTGATAGGTCCAAATGGCTCAAACTTGAAAGAGTTGTTACTTTCTTGTGGCTCGGATGAGGGTGAAAACAAAATTTTCATCGATTTTGGTACTTCCTCTAACTCAGGAGATAGTCAGGAAAACTCTTCAAAAACTAATGGAAAGGACTCTAAAACCAAATCTAAAGGTCTTTCAGAAGACCAAATATCTATTAAAGGTCCAAAAGATATTGTTTCTAAAGTCTCTAAGGCTTTACTAAAGAAAGTTGAGGATATTAAACACCATGATGTTTTGTATTCCTTTACTCAAACTTGCAATATTCCATCATCATACTTATCTAGGGTTATTGGTAAGGGTAGAGCTGGGTTAAATAGAATTTCTGCTTCTCATGATGTTACTATTGACATTGCTGATAATGATAAATCTTCCAGTGATTCATTTACCGTACTCACCATTAAAGGAACAAAATCAGGCTCTCAAAATGCTAAAAAGGAAATCGACACCCTTGTCGAGAATCTAGCAGATCAAACCAGTAAGGTAATTAATATTGATTCCAATTTACATCGTTCATTGATTGGTACCGGAGGAAGATTTGTTCGTCGCCTTGAAGAAAGATATGGGGTTTCCATTAGATTTCCTGCAAGTGCTGAATCAAAATCATCAACCCAAAACGAGGCTGCCGAGTCTGAAAATACTGTATCTGATAAGAACCCATCAAACAATCTTAATCCAGACGAAATAATGGTTCGAGGTGGAAGCAAAGGCGTTGAAAATGCTATCCAAGAACTTATGGATCTCGCAAAATACGAAAAGGATAACAATTACTCTGAAACCATTGAAGTTCCATCTAAACATCTCAGATATCTTGTTGGTAGGCAAGGTAGTCGCATCACCGAAATAAGAAATGAAAATAATGCCCGTATCGATATTGATAGAAACGATCCTGAAAATCCAACAAAATTGGTTAAAATTACTGTTACTGGGACATCAAGTAACGTTAAGTCTACTGTCAAAAAAATACAGGATATCATATCTGAACAGGAATTAATCGTTGAGAAAACCGTTGATATTGATCCAAAACATCATCGCTATCTAATTGGTCCCGGTGGCTCTTTTTACCGTCGTATCATCAGCGAATGCGGTGGAAATCCTGATTTAAATAACGGTCCGGGAAGCTGCAAAGTATTTTTCCCAAGAGCTGGATCTGAAGGTACCGATTCTAGCTCTTCCGTTAGAATTGTTGGTGATTCCAAAATTGTCGATAAGGTTATCGAAAAACTGAACTCCATTGTTTTAGATCGAGATAATGTTGTTACCGCCCAAATTAGTATTCCAAGCAATCAACACTCTTTTATTATTGGGCGTGGTGGGTCTAAACTTAGAAGCTTGCAAGAAACTTACAATGTGCAGATTGATTTCCCAGATTCTAAGAACTCCAAAAACCCTCGCAAGAATAAATCTAACAATGATTCTGCTGGTCCTGACTCTGTTTCGGTAACTGGAAAACCCGAAAATATCGAATTGGCAAAACAGGCGCTATTATCTATGGTTTTGAAAGAATCTCGTCTTGAAGTTCCATTAGCTTTGCACAAAAAGCTTGGCGGACGTGAATCTCGATTATGGTATGAGGTCAGCTCCAAATTCAATGCAAATGTTGAAATTGACAGATCGGAGATTCAAATTTCATCAGATGCAGTCGATTCTGAAAATTCTTCATCTCGAACTCGCAACCGAATCGACCAAACTAAATTGCTTTCTTCTGATGGTACTCCAGAAGATATAGTTATTGATCTTTCTGCTGAAATTAATGATCCAGATGGCCGCAAGACTACTTGGATTTTGAAATCAGCAGATGAATCTAGCCTTGAATCTGCCCGCCAGTATATTTTGTCGAAATTGGAGGACGCAAAAAAGCAAAACTATATGCTTATGTTCTATGTTGATCCTAGCAAGTACAGATTTATTATTGGTAAGAATGGTTCTGTAATTCAATCAATCAGAGCTGAAACGGGTGTTCAAATTGATATACCTAGATCTGATATCAACTCAAAACACAAGCCAAGCTCAAGTAGTAGTATGGTATCCATAACTGGTGATAAAGACAGTGTATTAGCAGCTAGATCTAAAATAGAAAAGATTTTGGAAGACCAAGCTAATTAAATGGATTAAAGCTTTTTTCACAATATTTTTGCACAGCTCACTTTTGCTAGTTTTTTTACAATTTTTGTTTCATTAATCGGTTTATTCAATATAACAGCTATTAATATTTTTATCAAAGGTCATTGGCATTTTTCAAACTGGAAATTAAATAATACCAATAACATTTTTGATACATCGTTTAAATTAAAACCCCATCATTATTTTCTGTATTTTTTTGCACATTAAAAGTTAACTGTAAAACACAAACCTAATTTATAAGTCACAAGAAGCTTTGTTAATTCTCAATTTGCTTTAGTTAAGCACAGATCTGTTATAATCATACACCTGTAAATTACGGGTTTTTTGCTTCCCTTAGATTTTTTGAAAAAACGAAGCAGAAAACACTAACAAGATATATGCCATTGTTATATAGTATTTTTCCATCCATTTTATAGTAAATTTTATAAATTTGAATTTTTTAAAACCATAAAAGTTAACAGTTAAGCTTTAAACCTCAAAAGTGGACACTTGGTACTAATATACCAGACCAAGTGTACTAAATAACAAAAAACGGCTCTCTTTCGGTTTCCGTGTGGTAAAAATCACGGCTCAAATCGATCGATTTTAAGCTATAAAACGAGAGTCAATAAAATCCAATTAAGAAAAGTTTTAAAGATTATCAGTTTT
>LSSL01002426.1:0-49512 GCA_001953115.1 Smittium mucronatum
TACATACATACATACATACATACATACATACATACATACATACATACATACATACATACATACATACATACATACATACATACATACATACATACATACATACATACATACATACATACATACATACATACATACATACATACATACATACATATATGTATGTATATTTATAAATCTATAAAAATATAAAAATAAAAAGGCTGTTGATACAAATATTTGTATAATAAAAGAGTGTATGATATAACATTGAAAAGTTAAATATATATATCGATTTTCTTTCCAAAGAAAGACGTCGATGGTTTTGGCACTCGAGATTTCTATTAATACAATTTTCGGATTCAATGGTATAAAACAATCTATTAGGTGCGAAAATGAATAATATTCTTTGCAAAATCAGATTTTTTTTTGAAACTAATACTCTTTCTATAAAATTAAGAGGGTTTTGAAGAAAAGAAAAATTCTTACTTGCATAAATTTTTTAATTTTCAAAAATAGTGATTTTCCACAAATATTTTTTAGCGCATAATTTGTTGTTAGCATAGCATCCAGTAGTATTGTTTTTATGGGGGAAAATACTGTTCTATTTAAAAACCATCATAGTTTAAAAAATAAAATTTTGATTTTCCCGAAATTTGGTCAAAAATTTTAATGCTTATGTAAATCTTATGATTTTTAAAAAAAAATAAGAAATAAATAAGTGATTCAATTAATAAATTTAAAAAAAACATCGGCGAAAATGGCTTTAATTTTGCTAAGATAGAGCTTGCGATTTAAGTGTAAATGATGAAAATAGGCTTGGGTTTACCTAATGCATCCTGTGGATTAATAAATCGGCTTTAATGTGATTATTAAATCCTCTTAATTAATAAAATGGCATGTTTTTAATAGCTAGCTATTCTAAATAATCTGGTTTATGCAGTTATAAATTTGTGTATATAATTTTGGTTTTTATAAGTACCGACTAAACATGATTAAACGGGATTAAATTTTGTTTTTTACATCAATTTTATCAACTTTTATACAAAAAATTTTTTATTCTCTGTTCTATATTTAAGTTTATTTATTTTATGGATATTTTAATATTTATCGGAAATAAATTAGTCGATATTCATCTTGTATTTTCTTATTTTTAATGGATAATTTTCGGACCAGAAAAGGCTTACTTCTATCATACTTGTTAAAAATTAAATATCAATATACGCGTGAAATTTTTTATCGGAAAAAAATTATAATGATCTAGAATAATTTTTTAGAGCATATTTCTTTGGTATTATTTAGGAAAGATAATTTAACAATATAAAGAGACGTTAAAACCCATTTTTAATGCAGTAGTTTTTTATTAATAAAAAATTAACCAATTAAAAAAGTTAAAACACCATTTATAAACCATAGACACTATAAAAGGTTCATATTTAAAAAATTATTTCTATCTACAGCGCAATTTCATTTTAATTATGTCAATAGATCTTTATTTTTTAAGTTTCATTGAATAAAAGATGAAAAATTTTGAGTTCTTTTATTTATACATTGATATTTCGAGTTTCGATCGACTTTATAACGATATAAAACTTTAAAAATTTCTAATTCAGAACAAAACACATTTTATTTTTGAAATTTATAATCTCCATTCCAACAAGAGAAAGATTTTTGAATCCAAAACCGTTTTATGCCAATATAATATGATTACATAAAATTATCAAAAATTCATTCTAGTAAAATTTAAAAACATTTCATTTTTTATGAAAGCTTCTTTTTTACAATTTTTTTTTATATGAAGCCCTTTTTTAAATTGTTTATTTCATTTTTACCGAATGGAACAGCCCAATAATTTGTGTCCATTTTTTTTCCAGAATAATTTGATAATTTCAGTAATTTTTTTCAATTTTTATAAGTTATGTTAAAAAAAAAAAAAAGTTTAAATTCATGGTATTTTTTTTGATATCATTATCAAGAGAAAAATCTTAAGAAAAAAAGAAATGGATTTTTTTTTTATTAATTAAAAATACTTTATAATATACTATTTTTTATTAAAAGTAATTTTAGTACACATTATCTATAAAAAATATATATTTAGAGAATATATTAATTGGTATTTAAGTTTTGAATTCGAAAAAAAGAGCTCTAACTAAAATAAGAGCATAAAATTCCATAAAAAATCTTTAAATTTAGACAATTAAGTTAATAAATCCACTTTATAGGTACATACTTCTGTAAAAAATATTATTTATGCTTTGGTATATACTAAAAAGTAATATAATGAGGGTAATGTGTGTAAAATTCAATTTTGAAAATACCAAATAAAATTCTTAAATTAAATTTCTTTGGTTCAAAATCTGGGATATTAATTCATAATTTAAATTATTGATAAGCCCTCTGTTTTAAAATAATGATTAAGTTATACAAAAAACTTTGATAGTTAAAAATACTCAATTTTCTTACGAACTCTAAACTAAAAAAATTTATTGGTGATTATTATTAAAAAAATTCCACAGAATTTTTTTTTTCAAAACAGATTGTTTCTTTATAAATTTTTTGATTAAATGAAATCTCTACTGTAAAACCATTACCAATATTTACCAAATTTTCTCATAGAAAAACATTTTTGGGGGGTTTTTCTTATATAAACTTTTTCGAAAGATATTTTTGGAGTTTAATGAGAAAAACTAAATATTACTTAAAAAGTTAAAGCATATTTCTCTAGTTATTTTTCCCCTAAAACATATGATTTTAAGATTTTAAGAAAATAAATTTAAAATTTTACCTTAAAATAAAGTAAATAATACTAAGATATACTTAGAATAAAAAATTAAAGGATAATTTTTTCATAATAGATGCTTTTTTAACTAGAATTATATTTATAATTGAGAAAAACCCTTTATTTTATAGCAAAATTTTAATAATATTATATATAATACTCTTTTTTAATTTAAAAAAATATCCACTACATAAAAAAAATTATAATTTTTTGATAGGGCATATCAAGCCTATCTTTTTATAATTTTTTTGTATAATAAAAGAACTTATATTATGTAAAAACCAATTTTAATAATTCAGATTTTGAATTTTGTTCTAATTTTATTCATCAAGGTATATTTATAGATGCTTTCATAAGATTAATTTCTTTTTTAAATCCTGTGTATAGTTTTTAGGTGAAAATGGAAAAAAAAAAATTCATTGATTTATTGAACCAATCTGTAGAAAAAAATTATCAAAAGCTACTAAAAATTTCATTTTAGCTGATAATTACAAAATTATTTTTGAATCATAGAAGTGAGCTTATTTAAAAAAGAATAAATACAAAGTTCTAGAAAAAAAAGCTTTATCAAAATAAAAAAATATTATTTCTGCAAAATAATTAGTCCATTTTAAATTTAAAAACTGTCACTTTTCTATTAAATCCCATGATATAACTGGGATTTTATTCCTATAAAAATATTCATCATATCTGAATTCAATGAAATTCGCATAATTTTTGGCAACTGTTTGTCGGAAAAGGGTTGAAAAGAGGAATAAAATCACTTAAAATAACTAAAGATAAGCATTTTTTGTTATTTTTTTATATTATATCCATAAAAAATATTATGGAATATCAAAAGATTTTTTCGTCTATATGTATTAAATCTACACTATATTAAAAGAAAACACTAATTAAATTAGAGATAATATAAAGAAAAAATTACTCGCACCTATAAGAAAGTTCGAAATTTCGAATTAAAGAATTTTTTCCAAAAGTTAGAAATTTTTTTCCCCATTTTTTTCCATATTTTTTTTAGTATCAACAGTTAAAAATCTATAACCAGGTGGAGAAATACAAATGATGAGTAAAAAAAATAAATATGAGTGATTAATGGCGTAAGATAAAATTTTGAAAGATAAAATCTTGCTGTGTTTTTTACATGTATGACACTTTTTACTTTTATGAGATCTAAATTTAAAAATACTGTTTCGAAAAATATACCTGAATACAAAATAAAATATCCCAATTTTGGAAAAAAGGGCAGGTTATTTAATGGTAAATTATAATTAAGACTTTATAAGGAATTTGAAATGATAATAAAAAAAATTGCATTATTGGAGGTATTCAAATATAATAAGGCTATCAGAAGCCCAAATATGATATTCTAAATAAATTATATAAGAAAACTAAGAAAAATTAAACCGAATATTTTTAGAGTGTTATCTAATAAAGTTAATTTAGGAAAATAAATTATTTCTTCTAATTTACTCGTGATCATAATATTACCCTTTAATATTTATGAAACATTAGCTTTTTTATGATTAGAGTTAGCTAATTTTTGAATAACATTTCATCCTAATAAATTTGAAGATTTTAATATGTAAATTCCTAAAATAAAGAGCGAAAATAAGTTAATTATGAAAAAAATAGTTGAATAAATAAGATTTAGAGAAATAAATTATGAAAAAACGACCTTTTATTTTTTTCCTAATAGAAACCGTAAAAGTTTTTTTAAATAAAATAATGTTTTTTCTGCACCATAAATACATTATATTACTGATATTATTCCTTAAATTTTACATTATAAGTATAATAAAACAATATATTTTTAATTATAAATTTTCAGTATAACTAATCTACTGTGGGATACCTTAATCTCAATAAAAAAATGCCATTTTTTTCATAAAAACATGCTTTTATTTTCATTTTTTTAAAATGCGAAATGATTTTATTCGAAAAATATTTTTTTTTGTTTAAGTAATAACATTTAATGGTTTTAATTACCTTTTTTTAATTTTTTTTTAAAAATAGTAATTATTGATATTTTTTTTATATTAACTGGGATTTAATGGTACGAAATTCATTTATCACCCATTTAGTTGACACTTTATTTTTATATTTTATAGTTATTTTACAAAATCAGAATATATTTCAACATTTTTAGTATGAAAGTACTTATTTTTTACTGGATATAAAAGTGAAGTAATCTAAGAACCGCCGAAAATTTCACACAGTTTTTTCTCAATAAAATTCAATGTTGAAAAATTAAAAAAAATACTTATTTTTTGATGACATAATTTGTTCTTAAAGAATGATATTTATTAACTTAGATATTTGATTGGTTTAAAATTAGGTGAAATTAATTTAGGTATTTATTACTGAGGCCGAATTTAAATCAAATATATACTTTATTATTTGTTAATTTATTTTAAAAAATTTAATTAAAAACTATACCAAAAAAATATGAAAAAAAGAAAAAATCGTATAGAAAAGATTATTATCCTGACTAAAATAAGCTTCTCTGTCGGTCTACCAGCTGCGTACCTTCGGGAAATGAATTCATTCTACCAACCAAAAGACCCCCCCTGGCATTGCTTCAAGTAGGCTGGATGACTGAGGTTACGTTAAGTCAAGAATTAAGCTCTTTTTCAATGAAAAATAGTTCATTGAAGCTACTGAGCTCCTATTCGAGCCTATTTCTAACAGAATTAATAAAATTAGGCTCCTAACCAAACGTGGGATTGATCGACATGGTTTTCCTACAAATAGCTGTTAGACGCTGAGATCCGTCTGACTGTCGAAAGCTGAACTTTTTCAATAAACTATGTCTCAGCTGTGCTAAAATATTGGTTCCTCCTGTTTCTAGATGGTCCTCCTCTGTAATCGCTGTCCTCCGAATATCTGTGCGCTGTCTCCACTACTCCGAACCAAGAATAGTACAACGCTGTGTGAAATTTTGGTCTAGTGTACTTCGAAAAGTACACTATTAAGCTCCTAAACCACGGCAAGGTATTTCACTCTTAGGGGATCTTGAGAAATTGAAGTGCATTAATAATTGATTGTGACCATTTTTGCCTCCACTATATCAAAAAAAAAATTGATTATATAATAATAGTTTCAATTTTTACTAGAAAATTTTAATGTGATCTAAAAGTTTTTATATTATGATAAAATTAATAAACAAAAAACATAAGGCACATAAAAAATAATTATGGATTTTTTTGAATTTCCCAGTTAAAATATCAAACTCGTAACATCAAATATTATAGGTTTTTAAAATTGCAATACCAAGATTTTATTTATTATTTTTTACTTTTAAAGGAGTTAGATTTGAATTATTATTTTTTATGTTAATTTAATTTTATGTATGAAAATGAAAATTAACCCTGGGTTAATATCCGAGATTTTTATTTTTTTTTTAAAAAAAATATCCAAAGTCTACTGAAATTTTCTAAAAATTTGGAGAGAAAAATATTAACTAGCCTCAAAAAATCATATCATTTATTTTGAGAATTCCTTTCAATATCTTTATATATAAAAATGGACATGTTGGCATTTTTTAATTTAAAATTTTGAATAACGCGCACTTGAATATATATTTTTCAAATTTAAGATTTAAATATCTTATATCGCTTAGGTTTCTATTTCGTAAAAGAAAATCTACCACAATTTTATAAGAGCAAATTTAGTTTTTATTTAATGACTAAAATTATTTTTTTTGTTTAAATTTGTATTTCCAGATTTATAAATCATCAAAATTTATATATTTAGAAAGTCTCAAAAAATAAATTTAAAAGGATTCGGGTTTGAATCTTATGTCTAATAATTTTTCAAATTTAAATTTGGGTTAAAATTAAATATGAAAAATAAATAAAGTTTATTTATTTATCTTTGATGTTTTTTTAAATTTATATATATATATATATATATATTAGCCTTTAAAACCTCAAAAGTACTTGAAAATTAGGTTTTATCCGCATCACTTAGATAATTTAAAAAAAATTATATTAATTATATTTTTTAAAATTTTTTTTAAATTAAAATAATTCAGAAATCACAAAAATATTTTTTGAATATATTTATCTAAAACCAAATAAAAAAAATAATTGTTAATAATTAAAATCCAATCTAAGCCATGTACTTTTTTTTTTTTGAGATATTAATCATTTTTTGATCTTTTATTGTAAATTTTTTTTGTACCACGTAATTATATTGTAAGATAACGTCATTAAAAACTAAACTAAAAAAATATGAAAAAAAGAAAAAGCGTGTAGAAAAGAATATTATCCTAACTACAATAAGCTCCTCTGCCGGACTACCGGCTGTGTGCCTACAGGAAAAGGGCGCAATATACCAACCGAAAGACCCCCCCTGGCATTGCTTCAAGTAGGTGTATAACTGAGTTTACTTGCAGTCAAGAATTAAGCTCTTTGTCAACAAAAAATAGTTCATTGAAGCTATTGAGCTCCTAATCAGCCTAATACTAACAGGATTAATAGAACTAGGCTCTTATCCAAACGTGGGATTGATCAAAATGACTTTGATACAAAAAGCTGTTAGACGCTAAGATCCGTCTGACCGTCGAACGCTGGACTTGTTCACTAGAAAATGTATCGTTTGAGCTAAAAGATAGGTTCCTCCTGTTTTGATACGTTCCTACTCATGGATCACTGTACTCCGAATAACTGTGTGTTGTCTCCACTAATCGCAACCAGGAATAGTACAACGTGGGGTGGAGTTTTGGCGTAGTGTACTTAGAAAAGTACGCAACTTGCACCCTAAATCGCGACAAGATATTTCACTCTTAGAAAATTATGTGTGTCATGGCTTTTTTTATACTATCATTTTGTCTACCTTTTCTTCCTAACAATTTAAATAATTAAGATAGGGTTAACAAATTTATTTATTTATTTTTTAAAATTGTTCATGAAAAAAATTAAATATTAGTATTTTAATTTATTGATAAAAAAGTATACAAATTGTCCAGTATGTCAATTGGTAGTATACTAATAATTCTGAAATCCAAATTTTTAGAATATATTTTTAGTGGATTGTGATATTTAAAGCAACCGGAATATTGATAGTCAATTCAATTAAAGAATAAATATCAATATATCTGTGTTTGCTATCTTATAAAGCCACAAGATCAATATTCGCATATTATTTATTAGTTATTATAGGTAAAGGGGTACATATTCAAACATTTTTAATGGGATAAAGTAAAATCAAATTCTCTAAATTAACTTTTTGCATGTTAGAGGTTTTTTGTTAATGTCTTGGGTTGTTTTGCTTAAAACGAAGTTTAAAATCTTTCTATCATTTTTAAAAATAAGCCAAAGAACTTCGCATTTTGAAAGATGAAAAATAAAAACACGTCAAAGAAATCTTAGGAAATGTTGATAATTATTAACATGTAGCTTATCAAAGAAAAAAAGTCACCAAGAGTATTTAAAATTTGATTTCAAAAAAGATATGAATATTTAATTAAGTTACTTAATCTTTTTTATTTATAATGGAAATATTAAAGAAAAGTATAAATTTACATTAAGTTAATGCGAGCAATGGTGAATTTCAATGGATAGTAAGCATAATCAAAATTTTATCCAATGATTAAAATTTTCAAAAGCAAAAAAAAAATCCGCAATATCTTTGAGTGGTAGAGTTAAAAAAGCTCTTGTTAAATTAAAAAAATAAGATATATATCTGTGTATACAGTTGCAAAAAAGAATCTAATATATTTTGAATATTCACATTTTTCATTCGAGTTTTGGAACTAAAAAAGATTAAAAGCTAATATTCAAAGATAATCAGAAATTTAATTCAGGCAGGATTTTCAAGTACATTTGCCCACCCTTTTTTTGAATATCCAGTATGTCAGTTTTTTTTAGTGAATTTATGTGATAATTGCATTTCACTTAATTTTTGTGCTCGATCTAGAAGGAATTTTTATTAGAAAAAAGTCAAAGGTAAAAAAATTATAGAAAGCATGAGTATAAGTTATTGTTATTTCAAGGCGATATATTTCTTCTAAAGCCCTGGACAATAAATTTAAAAAAATGTGCGCAGGGGTTTTTTTTTTGAATTAGGGATGAAAGTATTAAAATGTTTAGGATAAAATACAAAGGGGGGGGGGGGGATTTCAACAAAAAAAAAATCCGGGAGATGGAGCTATTAGAAATGTGTTTTTATTAGTTTTTTGGTGGGTGGGGATATAGATGACGATATATTGAGCGCAATATCTTCCAACTTTTGAAAATGAACGCATAAAGGAATTTCTATAAGCAGTATCTAGTACAGAACATTTTAATTACATAATAAGAGTTTTTTATGGCACTAATTTTAGAGGTTATAGAGCTTAGAAATTTGCGGATGCAATATTTATTACGAATATTACCAACATCACAAAATTCAGACTCCTCTATTTTTGTGATTTTTTGTTACATATTTTATACATGTAAACAAAGAATTACGAAAAAATAAAAGGCTAATTAAAAAAAACATTAAGGTAATTATTACAAATATTTGTTAATATTAAAGATAGCTAAAGAGTACAAATAAACAAATAGCTTTTGAGATATATTCATTTGTATATACTAAACGCACTAATTAGCATAAGTGGATTTTTTAGCGCCGATTTATAAATTATTGTAGCGTACAGGACTCTAAACTATAAGATTGATATCCCTTTCGTGATTGGAAGAAATTGTTTATCTCGATTTCATAGTGTCTAGATTTAACCGAAATGGGGTTTCAGAGCTCTATATTTTTTTGGTTTCATCATGCCAGATAGGCTGATTAATTGGTATACGCTTGTTCCACAGAAGGGATAAATTAGTTTGATTTCTAGGCAATTTATAGGAAATATATAAGCGATGTTTTAACCCTTTCCGAGACTAAAAAATTAATTTACAATATATTTGTGGAATATTAAATATCCATGCTTCATTTGTTTAAAAGTATATTTAAACCAATTGTAGGTGTGTTTTTCAAATTGTTATTATTTATTGGTCTAAAATAATGAGACATATTTGTATCACCTTTCTGAAAGTGTTAAAGCACCTTTTTAATGGCGAAGACTATTATTCAGTTATTGGAGAAGATGGCTTGTTATTAATAGGGTAGTAATTCTAAATTATGCCAATTAAAACAAACTAATCCACTCAATGAATAAAAATTCTCTGGTAATTGGGATGGTTATAATTATCTGTATGGCGTTATCAGTATTTAATTATTTGGTTTGAGATGACTCAGAGGTTTTTTTGGGGTTAGGATAGGATGCTCGTTTTTAGAAAGCTGGGGTTAATTAATGTGAATTAGGGGGTTTAGTATTGGAATATTATTAGTTAAATTTGAAATGTAGATGGGATTTTGTGCCAGGGCATTTTTAGTTAATCTCCCACCTTTTTTTATCACGAAATTTTAATGTAGGATAACGACATTGTAAAACACAGAATAGATACAAATGGTGATATAAAAATACTGCCATTGATATGCTTTATTTTCTCATGAAGGTTACTGAAAGAACTTATAAGAAGGTAGAATATCCCCATTCCCCTCTAATAATAAGATTAACATTGAAATTGAATAGATTTGCAAAAGCTAAATGACTCCTGTATGTTGACCCTTTTAAGGGCCGAGCGTACAAAAATGGAACTCAGTTTTGATTAATACATAGATTTTATCTTATTAAAAGATACATGTTTGGTCTATTTTATTTTATTGCCGTATAGGAAGCGTTGGATTTCACCGATCATTTTCCGATGCGTTTCAGGATTATAAAGGGGTTATAGTTAGAGATCAATTCAGATTATTTTTCTTTCAAGCTCCAATTTCTTAATTTATATAAAGTTCAATTTGAAATTTTGTTTCAATGTTTATTTTAATGTTGATATTATAGTAATGAGTAGTGGTTATAAATATGGGTTTCAAAATATTTTTTTCAATAAGTTTTAGGAAATTTCGTGGATGGTGTTTTGAACAAATATGAACCCCATAACTGGGACTATAATATAGAAAACCCTCTATTCACAACGCTCTTCACAGATGTATTTTTGAAAATGGAGTAGAATTTTAAGTTAGCGTCGTACGCTTAATTTTTGAGCTTTTTTTTTATCAACAAATATACGAGTAATAATCCCTTAAAAAAAATATCTTTGGAAGATTGCAAATTTTGCTTTTATAAAGAAATTGTAACAAAAAGAACCAATAGTTAATGTTAAGAGTCATTGGGAACGCCTCAAAATAAAAAAAATCGGCGATGAGTCACCATACATGACTGTACCTGAAACCAAGAAAAATGCGATCCCTAGAAATTTTTTTAAAAAATAATAGGTAGCGAATTGGAAAAACTATTCATTGATGCAACTCGGAATTTGAAAAGGATCTCTTATAAATGGACCAATTTGGTTTTAACCTTATCAGGGCCGATGATACAAAAATTAGCTTTCATTTTTCATTCAATGTTAGCATTAAATAATTAATATTCGAACATTATTGGATAAATCAATAAATCGATAAATTTTAAATAGTTAATATACACAAATGGGAGTTAGGCACAAATTTGGGCCTGTAAAGGGTTAGATAATGAAAGCAGACTCTGTCGCTCGTAAATTCTAATTAAATCTAAAGTAAACAGCTTGGTTTCATTTTTCGGAGCTTCAAAATGTCAAAATCTATACATATTGTGAATTAGCATTAATTACATTTTTTATTGTCATCAATTCATATCAGGCCACATAATGGGAGAAAAAAATGGTGAGGGAATTAGCTGCAATTGTACGGAGTCTAAAAATCATATAAAATTTACTGAATAAAATAAACCAATTTTAGCTAGTTCGAGTTTCAACGAATAGTCTCTCTTAGGGGAAGGTAAAAAGAAAAGCATTTCCTCACTTGGATTATTGAAAATCCTGTGGATATCTTTTAAAAAATCGTTTTCGGATTATCAATATGCAATAAAGCCCATTTTAAAGGCGTTTAACATTTTCTCCCCAAAATTGTGCCTCGCTTCTATTTGTGTATATTAGCTATTCCAGTTGGCCAAATCTTTCAGTTTACCCAATAATGCATAGATGTTTTCAATTTAGTCATAGCATCGAATAAAACATATAAGCTACTTTTGTACCATCGGATCTGAAAGGATTAGCTCAAAGTTAATTGTACAAATCGTAGAAAAGTGAGGCTTTTTTATAAGTGGGTATCACTGAATTTTCACTTAAATACCCATTTTTTCGGTAGTTCAGTGAGTCCCATCCAAAATGTAAACATTCCATAGCCCAGAAAATACGTGTTGTTCCATTTAACCAAGATTTAAAAATAAATAAAACAGAGAGTTAGATTATTAATCATATTTTTATCCCGAATTGAAGTGAAATGGCATTGTTGTTGTTTATTAGACATCACTTTTGAGTTGATTAAAGTTATATGACTCCAACATACACATACTAAATACAACTTATCAATTTATAAGCATCAATGTTCATTATCATTAATGATTTTGAGTTTTAAGTAACAAATGTCATTATATTTTTTATTATAAGATTTATTAATAAAACACAAAAGATTTACTTAATATAGCTTTAAAAAAATAAAAAAAAACTATTCAGGTTCGTAACAGCCCACTGATATATTATATATAGTTATATATGTCCGGCTTTACTTTTTGAAGATTCACGCAATCAACCAAATAGTTTATACAAATTATTCTAAATCCAAATTTACACATAATATATATATATAATGTACTATGATAAACATGAACTTGAGTGAAAGAAATGTTATCTTTTATAGAAGATGTATTTTGATTGTTAAAAATAATTCCCGTCGATAGTAAGTCAGATATCAAAATAGCTCATTAAACCCCTACAATAATTTAATCAAAGAACCGTCTTTTATTGAATCCCATCATTTCTAGAATTAAATATTTCAAAGATAATGATCCTAACCAGTAGTTATTGATATGATTTCGAATGTACTACAAATATCTCAAACATGTGATAACCCAACTTCAAAGATATAACAAGTTTTCAAAGGTTATGGTTAACTAGCACGAATGTTATAACTGATCAACCTTCTCAATTTAGTAAAAATCTTTATAAAAATCCAATACAATTCACTTAAATTAAAGGGTACAATATACAAACAATAGATTCTTTAGAACAATTAAAGATAAAATTTCTTCTAGTACCTTGCTCTTACATCCATTTCGCTCAAAAATTTGTACATGAGCAGGCTTCCACAAATACATTCTGTTTTAAAACAATAAAGAGACGCTCTTTGTTTTGTTTTGTTTTTTTCAATAAGTTTTATTATGTGCTTTTTAATTGATTTTTTTGAAAAAGTCTCACGACTGTAGATAACCTAAAAAATAAAACAAACAACATTTAATCAATTTATAATAAAAATTATTAGAAGAATATCAGCCATTCTCGTTTAGAAATCTTTTTAAACAATTAGAAAAAAAACCTTATCTTTTTTCTACAGGCATAGCCAAATATACTGACTACATATACATTGATTCTAACTTATATCAATAGAGCAATAATACTAGCATCGATTTTACGTCTAAACTATAGAATTGTGAAATTTTCATAAAGAAAATAGTCAAATACTGATTTTTTTAAAATAGGGTTATTAATATGCTAAAAATGCTCTTACCGTTATTTACATTCATATTATTATTAAATAACTCTCTGGCTAACACGAAATTTACTATAAAGACTCTCAAACTACGAAATTCCACCAGCTTTGTCTCCCAAAGAACAAAAGGCCTATACAGGAGACACAAGGTATCTTTATAATTACTATAAATGGAAATTTTTTATATTATTATCAGTTATAGACATATCTATAGAAAAAAACTTCTCTTTAAAAAAATGTATAAAAAGCCTCTTATTTTCCGAGTAATTTTAGGATAATGAATCTTCGTATCTACCAGTAAACAGTAAACCATACTACACATATAAATTTATTCTCATCCACGCAAAAAAAAATGTTTAAAAAATATAAATCAAGTTCATAATAAGTATAATAATTCATAAATTTCTGTTTAAAAGGAACCCTTGGAAGTAGATCATCTGAGATCGGCTCTCCTAAAGAGACTAGCTTTAATTCTACCAGAATTCAAAAACCAGAAGCTCCAAAATCCATTTTACAAAAAAAAATAACAGATTTTGAACCCTCTTCATCAACCTCTTCATCATCAGAGATTTATCAAACTAGTCTTAGCAGTTTACCTGGGCCTAAAGTTTCCATAAAATCGACTGTAACCAAAAGCATAAATTATGATATATTAGAAACAGACTCAGCGGGATCTTCAATAACTCTTGTCACCGTTATCTACGAGGTTCAAACCATTGAGATAGAACCAGACGATGGGTATACTATAGGATCTGCTTTTGTTAATGGAGAGACGGTTGCCTCTGTAAGTTTTTCTGACGGCTCGATTTCTTTCATCACGAAAAGTGGATCATTCAAACTACATAAACTTTTTATCCCAGAGTTAATTTTAATCGGGTCATTTAGTTACTTTCTTACGTATTAATAAACCATTATTTTTTTAGAATAACCCCATTACAAGTTAGAGATGGCTATTTTTCTCCATTTTAATAACCGAAAAACAACTCATATTCAATTTGAATCTATAATTCATCCCATACCTAAAAAAATAGGTCTAAAATTTATAAAAAAAAAATCAATGCCTATTAAAAATTTTATAAATATAACTTGAAAACTTGTACAAAAATTTTAACTAGTAAGTATTATAACTTTTTACATACTTTTAATTTTTATTCACTACCAAATTATTAATAACAGTTGGTTTTATTTTAAAACAAAAAATAGGCTCTATTACCAAAAAATCTGATATATTGTGATAAATTATGCAACTAATCACCCAAGATTTTAAGGCATTTTTGAAGGAATATTAGTTATCCTTGATTTAAGATTTCTCCTTTCTGAAGGTTCATCAGATCTATTATAGTGTACATATAACATAGTCTTCTCAGAGTTGTACTTAGCCGCTTCGTTAGCAGCCTCTTTTTGCACATACACAAATTGAAGTTTTTTCTTGCTAGGTTTTTTACAATCAGTATCTACAGAATTACAAAAGACCCCATTTGAATCCATTTCTTTCAATAGGGAGCCATTTTCGCATCTATTATTCCCCCCAATATCATTAGCAGCAGAACAATTGTTGGTGGTCTTGATCCCGTTAGCTATACACGATTTTGTGGAAATGACGAATTTTATTGCTCTTGTTTTCTTTATCTTTTTGGATATTTTCCTAGAGACAACATATTTGGTACCAAGAATCCCTTTTTTATTTTCCCCTTTAGATCTTCCTTGGAAATTACCAAATTCTGATTTTTTTCTCAGAAAAAAGTTGTTTTGAATTAGATACTTTTCAAAGAATCTTCCTTTTAATTCATCCTCTAGAGTGTTTTTTATACCTTGGTTTGAATAGAAGATAAAATCTTTCAACAGATCAGAATTGGATGATTCAGGCAAAATGTAGATATAATTGTCATCACCAAACAAAGACACAGGTTTGTATATCAAATCTGGGATTTCAAATGGCTTCAAGGATGGGAGTACATGATCAGCTATAACCCGAGTAAAATCTTGCTTAATTAAATCACTCATGTCACAAGTCTTTAATAAATCGTACCAATAAGCATTTTTTCCGACAATAGAAATCTCAGACTCAAGTTTATTTCTACTTAAACTTTCTTCTGGATTGGTAAAACCAATTTGACTTCTATTGGTGTATATACAGCACTTTGGAATGCTCCATGAGTTTAGTTGATAGAAATCCATAGTTTTAGAGACAGGTTTAATGTTTAAATAAACACTAGAATTAAACTCCATTATAATTCTTTTCTTAATGTCATACATGGCTTTGATCAGCTTCCTATGAACAACATTTGTTCTTCTTTTAAAGAGGGATTTACTGGTTGTGGATAAGGATAAAAGGCCTGGTTTTTTAATATAGCCATTTTTTAGATTCGATTTTCGACCCAATTCTTTTTTAAAGCCATTAGGCGAATTAACTGATGATCTCCTCTGAAAATATTGATTATCCTGTAAATTTTGAGTGCAACCCGAAAGAATATTTTCGGTAAACTGCTCCAAAGACATATCTTGGTAAATAGCAGTGTTCGACATAGTTTGAAGAGTATGACTATCCAGTGAGTTGTTTCTGAAATAGGAGCGATATTTATTTTGGCCAGAAAGGGTTTGTTGAGGAAAAAATTCTGAATTGACCCCTAAACTCTTTTTTAAAGCAAGTCCGGAGCCATAAGCCGATCCACCTGAATCAAATGATCTCCTTTCTTTAAATCTCAGAGAATCCGCCCTATCATTAAAAACAGTAGCTTTGTTAGAAACACTAATCTTTGGAAATAGTTCAGGTGACGAGTTGCATTGGTCAAGAGGATAAGGATAGTTTCCCTCGTGTAAAACAGGCTCAAAAGATGGGAAAACATTTTCTACAATTCGGTAATCTTTATAGAGACTATCATCAAAAAGATTCGATTTGGGCACAGGATGGCTATTGAAGTGGTGGAAATCATCCCCTAATTGAAAATTGGTGAAAGGATTGCCATGAGTTAACGGATCCAAGTAATCTGGAATACAAAAGTCACTATGCGATGTCATGATACCATTCTTATCCCAAAAATGATTGAAAGATTGATCAGTTATATATTTATCAGGGTTTTCGGTATAGTCAGAAACAACAACGGGTGATCTTTTAATGTAATCTGCCCCTAGAAAATTCTCAGAATTATCAGCGACGTCAAAACGAGAACATAGGCCATCAACTCTAAGGGCTTCGTATTCAGTATTTAGATAGTTTCCGACAAGGCTTTCATTTTTATACAAGGATTCTTCAGCTGAGCCTATGGTCCTAATATTGGCATCTGATGTAAATGATTTAGTTTTGTTGGAGTTTGGACTTTGTGTTTGATTTAAAGAAACACTTGATTGGATCCCTAAAAGCTCTTCAAATGAATCGAATACATTGAAATATATGTTTTCACTGGGATGCTGTATAGAATTTGATTTCCTCTCCATATTAGCAAAAAGGGCTTAGAATTTGATTAGTGACTTAAATGGTTGAAAAAATAAATAAATATTAAACTAGACTATCTTTTAAAAAAAGTGGAGAAAAAGCATTGCCAAGTAGAGAAATCTTTGCAAGAGGTAATTCATGAGGGCTTATTATTCTTATATACTTAAAATTACAGTTCTTCCGAATGCATATAAATAACAATTTTTTCTTGATCTGTCTTTCATTTATACCTCCAATCGACTAAATTGGCGATGAGCCGATTTTCCGACAATATTTTTTCTTTATAGGCGAAAAGTAATAAAATCCTTACTCTTACTTGCTGTTGGATTTATGAAAATTTATTAAATATCTTAAGTAGTGAATGAATATCCAAAATAAAAGATCTAAATTTAGAATTTGATTTCTATTCTTCGTCGGATGCTCGATGATCTCTCCCGATCTTTTCTCGTGCTTTAAATAAAGTTTTGAAAGCCTTCCAAACACAAAATGGTCAGAAATATATCCTTATGGGTCCTACTCGTTACAGGATCCTTTATAATAATAATCATTCCTTAATAATGCACCTTTATGTTTTGGTGCAGATTTTCCCAACAACTGATGCCAAACTACTGGGAAATGGCTAAAATAGGTCTACATGCATGTTCAGCGTTAGTCTCATAGGTCTATCCAGTGATGTAACATCCCCCTGCATTAAACATCCTCTCGTTGTAAATAATAATGTGTAAAGTAAATAAATAAATAAAAAGTAACCAATAATAAATGTGTTTATGTATCCATAGACCAATGGCTTCTGTTACAAAAAAAATAGCCTATGCATATGGATATTTTACTCTCCCCCACTTAAATTTGCCTTATGCGAAATGGCTTGAGCCGACTTAAATGAACTTTTATGACTTTTCCATCCTCATTTTGGACTCCGTAGGTATTGCTTTTGCAGCACCTGATAACCCGAAAAGGACCCTCATATCTTGGATTTTGTTTTGGAGAAAAATTTCCTTTTCGCAACTGATGGTTTAAGACCATAACTAGATCACCAATTCTGTAAACTTCTTTCGTCAAAGATGAAATCTTATCTCTTTCAAGTGAGACTCTATCCCCCGAAACTCCTAAAATTTCTATAATTCTTTCAGTATTTCTCTCCACTTCCTCTGTTTCGTTTATTGGGTGGCTTCCTGTGTTTCCAAACATCAGTGAATATGGAGCCATATTCGTGGTATTGTTCTTTTTCGTTCTCAAGCCCCATAAGATTCTTGGAAGGTATTTATCCCAATTTTTCCAATCTTTTCCAACACTTTTATTTAACGAATATCTGATAGTACGATTTAGTCGTTCTACTTGACCATTCCACTCAGGCTGGTACGCGGGCAATATATTAACCCTGATTTTCTGTGATTTACAATATTCTTGGAATATTCGAGACATATAACAGCTTCCCTGGTCAACTGTGATTTCCTGTGGTGGCCCAAAAATTGAAACTATGTTTTCGAACCTATCTTTTACCACAGATCCTGTTGCATTTCGGATAGACTCTACAATAGGAAACCTAGTAAGATGTTCTATGAAACAGCTGATATATGTGTTTCCTTCTTCCGACATCGGAAAGGGGCCTAAAATATCCGCGCTCCACTTCTCGAAAATGGAAGATATTCCACTCCTTCCACTAAATTTATACTTTGGTTTTCTCAGGTCAAATTTTTGACACTCTATGCAGCTTTTGACATATTCAGATATTTCTTTATACAAAAAAGGTCTCCATACCTTTTCTCTCAGCCAATTATAGACCGCTTTCGCTTCGAAATGTCCCCCGTTGTCGTGAAGAGCCTTGTAAAAGGTAGCTGCTTCTTTATACCTCATTACAACCCGTAAAAGTTTACCCCCATTGATTCTGTACAATTTTGAATCTCTAATAATAAAGTTTTTTATGTATTGCCTCCATGCCTTGTTTTTGTTCCCTTCGTCAGATCCTTCGAGAAATTCTTTGACCTTCTTCAGCTTCATATCCTTTGAATCTCCGTCACCATAATAGTAGCATTCTTGAGGTCTTGAAAGATAATCTGCTGCTGCATTATCCTTCCCTTTCCGGTGTAAGATCAAACAGTCGAATTCAGCTAGCATCTGCTTCCATCTAACTATCCTCCCTGTCATATCTTTGGCTCGATATAAACTAGCCACCGCAGAGTTATCTGTATACACTGTAAATTTTCTTCCTAACAAATACGATCGGAAATGTTTTAGAGCTGAGACCACGGCCAATGCTTCTCTCTCGTAGTTTTGGTAATTCCTTTCAGCCGAACTCAACTTTCTAGAGTAGTATGCTATCGGTTGTTCTTGCTGTTCTAAAACCGCTCCTACTGCCACTGTAGATGCATCTGTCGATAATATGAACTGAAATTCGTCTTTTGGCATAACCAGAACAGGAGCATTCGAGAGTAGTTGCTTCATCAAATCGAAGCTTGCCTGGCATTCTTCCGTCCAATCAAATCGCTTAGATTTTTTTATTAACCCCTGTATTGGCTCCATTTTTTGAGTAAAATTTGGTACAAACTTCCTAAAATATGAACAAAATCCCACAAATGACCTTGCTTCTTTTAAATTCTTTGGACGAGATCGTACTAGTAAACTATCTATTTTTGCAGGATCAGGCTTAATTCCTGATTTTGTAACTAAATGTCCCAGATATTTGAACTCATCCTGAGTGAAAGAACATTTTTTTAAGTTTAGACCCACATTCCACTTCCTACAACGCTCAAATATCAGATTAAGGTCCACTATGTGCTGTTCTAATGTTTCTGATGCCAGACATATATCATCCAAGTAAATTATTATTCCTTTAACTAATAAATCAGCAAATATCCTTTCCATAGTCTTTTGGAAAAATGATGGTGCATTGGTTAAACCAAAAGGCAATCTTGTAAACTGGAAGACCCCTACGGGTGATATGAATCCGCAATATTTTTTTGTAGACTCGGACAATGGTATCTGCCAATATCCACTGAAGCAATCTAGTGTTGTAAAGTATCTTTTCCCAGACAAGCGATCCAAGCAGTCATCGATTCTAGGTAATGGAAAATAATCCTTTTCGCATAAGAGATTTAATTCCCTAAAGTTGACACAAAATCTCACTGATCCATTAGCCTTCTTTGCTAAAACGATAGGGAAACACCACTGTGAGCTAGACTCCTCGATTATGTTAGCAGAGATCATTTTCTTGATTTCTTCTTTTATTGTTGAATGTTCATCTTTTGAAAATCTACGAAGCCTGCTTACTATTGGTTGTTGTTCCAATGGTACATTAATACTATACTCAACTCCATGCATTCCTTTCAATTTGAGAATATTGTCAACAAATACATCTGAATATGATGAAACCAATTCTTTTATCTGTTTCGGAGCCTCAAACTCTCCTTTCTCTCCATAACCAGTAACCTCTGTTTCCTGACTCCCGGTCAACTCACTCAATAAAATTTCCTTCTCAAGCTCAAGCTCAATTTCACTGTCACTACTGTATTCACTGGCTTCTGATTCTTCATTGGAGCTACTTTCATCATCCGAATTCCAAACTTGGAATTTTCCTTTAATAATTTCTTTTTTTGGATACATTTGCAATTCTATTGTTTTATCTCCATCCTTAAATTTGTAAACGTCTTTGGAATAGTCTATTATTCCTCTCATTCCGACTATTGCATCTCTACCTAAAATTAGTGGAACCGCGCAGTCTTCTAATACTAAAAATTCTATTATGCGAGATGTATCTCTCGTGAATTGCACGCATAGACTAACTTTGCTCAGTATTGATAGTTCTTTGCCTCCTACCGGAACTATCGACGTTTCGTTTGCCACTTTTTGAGGTACTGCGCCCAATTTCTTAAGCAATTTTCCTCCTACCAGGCTGCAAGACGCCCCTGAGTCTATTACTATCATTGAGTCAACTCCTCCTATTTTAACGGGAACATACGCACCTGTTTCGTTTTGATTATGTTGGGTCACCACCTCGCCTAGATTAACCTTATTTTTCATTCCAGAAATCTTACTGGCTATACTCCTTATCTCGGATTTTCGGCCTTTCAAGTAGTCTCTAATAGGAACTTGTATAATCATATCCAAAAATTCGTCTCCTTTTTTTGCATCCTCAACTACTTTTTTTTTTACTAATTTCTTTTTGCGCAATGTTTTTTTCGAATCCTTGGACTTGGTAGTATTTTTAGGAGGGATAAAAACAATCTCAGAGCTCTCGGGGTTCATCAATTCTTCCACTCTCATTCGTTTTTGTGCTCCAAGTATTTCCTGTTTATTAGACGAAACTTCCACAAACATTCCCGATTGTACGGAATTATGGTTTTCTACAGAGCTCCCGCCTTCATATTTTGGCCTACATTCGTTAGCGTAGTGTCCCGTTTTGTTACAATTATAGCATATCACAGAGCTACGATCCTTTTTTGCTCTACCTCCATTTTTCACCAAAAGTGTCAATTCAGATAGCTGTCTTGTTAAATCTCTGATTACATCTTCGTCATTTCCCTGATTTCTTCCACCATCCAAACTATTTTTCCCAAGAGAATAGGGTTTCACTTCTCTTCTCTCAAAGTTGACTTTGATCGATTTATCCTTTGTATCTTCCAATGTTTTATCGATTTCACTTCTAATTGAATACAGCTTCAGAAAAATATCCATCATCCTTCCAAGTTTTGGTATAGCCTTTTCGCTTCTAGAAAAGACTTCAAACGCCATCCTGGGATCAGATTTTGTGACGATTTCCTTATAAATTCTTTGAACCTGTTCCTCAGTCTTCATATTTCCTGCTACTAATTTTTCTATCCTTCTAAACTCTTGGTTAAAGTAAGAAAAATCAGAAAAATCCTCAGGTTTTAGCTTCTCCAAATCCTTTAGGGTAAATTCTATTCTCTTTTTCGTCACCGGAATTTTTTCCGGAAAGTTATCCTGCAATTTCTTTGTCCATTCTTCAAAGGTCCATTCTTCGCTTTCCGGAGTCGTTTCCTCTGTGCTCATTAACCATAAATAAGCATCTCCATCAAGCCATTCCTTAAAGACATCCAAACGTGTGGTTTCCTCCCATCCCTTTAGATTACTAATTTTAGAGAATCTTCGTATCCATACTGAGGTGTTTTCCCCTGCGAACTTTGTTGGCAATCCTTCAAACGATATTCCTGACATATTATCCAAAAGTAAATCCCTGTGGTGCTGATAACGCCAATAAAATCCTTACTCTTACTTGCTGTTGGATTTATGAAAATTTATTAAATATCTTAAGTAGTGAATGAATATCCAAAATAAAAGATCTAAATTTAGAATTTGATTTCTATTCTTCGTCGGATGCTCCATGATCTCTCCCGATCTTTTCTCGTGCTTTAAATAAAGTTTTGAAAGCCTTCCAAACACAAAATGGTCAGAAATATATCCTTATGGGTCCTACTCGTTACAGGATCCTTTATAATAATAATCATTCCTTAATAATGCACCTTTATGTTTTGGTGCAGATTTTCCCAACAACTGATGCCAAACTACTGGGAAATGGCTAAAATAGGTCTACATGCATGTTCAGCGTTAGTCTCATAGGTCTATCCAGTGATGTAACATCCCCCTGCATTAAACATCCTCTCGTTGTAAATAATAATGTGTAAAGTAAATAAATAAATAAAAAGTAACCAATAATAAATGTGTTTATGTATCCATAGACCAATGGCTTCTGTTACAAAAAAAATAGCCTATGCATATGGATATTTTACTAAAGTGACTCAATTCAACGCGAAATTTACCACCATCCCCACCCCCCCCTTTTTTTTGAGATGTCATATGCTTGATATCAAATTTGAAATAAAAAAAACGTGCCATGATTTTTTTCCTAGCAGTTTACGCATTCAATGCCAAAACTATTTACCCATTTTTATTCTGTCTTAATCTATAAATACGCTTATTCATTGATTATATCTAAATTGGCATTATTATCGACATTTCTAATCTGTTTCACTTTAATTCCATCAATTTATTTTTTTGGCTAATTATAAATATCTACTAAATTTAATATTACTAAATTCTTTGTGAAAACTTCTCATTCAAATCATTCAATATTAGCTACCATGCAAATTTATGAAATTTAATGAAAGATCTTATGTAAATCTCACGGAGGTTTCCTAAACTCATCTCCATTCCATTATTAATTTCTGGATTTTGAAAAACGTTGGATTTTCCGTCAGAGGCTCAAAGGTCCCCGAATAATTCCTAGTTCATCTAGTCAATACATTTTTCGCATGATTCGCATGATTATACATCAGTATAATTGGACTGGTGTTATATTGGTACTATTTCCTGAATAGGTGTGAAATAGGCAATTTAGACTTTTTCGGTGTAATTAAATCTATTAATTTGTCCTCCCTCTTTTCACATTATCCTTTGATTAGTATCCTTCATCCTTACCCATTGTGACACGAAACTAGGATTTCTTATCATGTAAACAAAAAAAAAAGGCAATGGGCTCAATACCCAATATCTTTTTGTAATTACTAATGGGTAAATGGATTGGCGAAAAATACATCTGAGTGGATTGATTCGCATCTTAATAAATCAAGGGGAGTTTTCAACAGATAAAATTCTTGAGAATTCTACGCTTTTTTATGTAAAAAAATAGAGTACTCAAATATAAAATAATTCAAAAATGATTTGTTCCTGAATATTTCAGGACCTGTGAGTTCAAAATTGGTCTATTATTTTATTTTGGCAAAAGCCTAAAGAGAACAGTAAGTCCCGAATAAATACTAATCATTCGCAGTAACATTAACATTTTCAAATTTGAATAGCCATCCTATAGCTAATAAGGGCTGAAATACAAAAAGAAATTCGACTTAACAAATAATAAATATTGAAATATTACTTGAAAAAGAGCAGACCTTACTTAGGGGCATTTGGAGATTTACTCAATAGGCCTATTTATCGATTGTATTTAATGCAAAAATGTTTTTCATAGATTCACAGAGCAGCTTTCTTATTTATAACACAGAACAAGCTTTGTTCTTGGAAAAGGAAATATAGCTGTTTCACAAAGTTGATGGAACTTTAATCTAGAGGTTCTTAGTACATTTGAAAAAGGGGAAACAACATTTCTTTATATCCCTTTTAACAAGAAATAGTATGATTTGAAATCATTTCACTTTTTTCCAGAACAAATAATGCAGTGAAGTTGGAGGCGTGTTCATGGTTGTGTCGATCAATACATTCGAAATGGGAATATGATTAACCCAACAGCCAGATATCTTAAATGTGCCATCATCATTAGCCAAAATGCATACTACCTTGATTTACTCTACATAAGCTATACATTTAATTGGCTACTTAATTTTTATTCCCAGACTAGGTTACTTTTTTCTAACAAATGGGAGTCCACATTGAGCCCTGGTCGAAAAAGAGTTAAAAGGAATTCCTAGATTAACTATAAAAGTAAAAACTAATTCTTTAGCTTTTAATGCGCAAACGACACATTTTTTTTAAACTAATATTTTCATTTTGTCAAAGGCTATATTGTGCAGAAATGAGAGAGTATTAGAGTAGTTTATTACGAGTATATTTTTTTGTTGTATAGATAATGAAACTTGACTATCAAAAGATAGTTTATTAGTGAATTATATAAAAAAAAAAGACCGCTTACAATTATCTGTGTAATGGCTAAATGTATATTTAACGGGGTTAGAGATGGTTGGATTGAGATATAAAACAGCTATATACTTATTTCAGTGACCTACGCAGCAAAAATATGTTTGTTTATGATTTTTTTTTAGAATAAAAATGTTTGTAGTTATCATGTATTTATTTTTTAAAAATAAAAATGGGCAAATTTATTTAAATTGGATTTATCTTATACTATTTGAAATTTCAAAAATTCGTGTCTAAATTAGGCCTGACTTCTTGGAGGAGCAGTTTTTTCTTGATAATTTATTCTAATAATGTAAGCTGGATAAAAAAAAACATCTTCTCATACTGCTTAATTTTAGATAAATTGGTTATATTTATAAAAAACACAACTTTTTTTTTAAATCCCCAATTTATATACACGATGTACAAATTCAAGATATTTCATAATAATCAATACCCAACATAAGTCTGCTTTCTCACACAGGACACGTGTATTATAGTGGTATACTTAGGGGTTATGGTATAGAGTCTTTAGCCAATGGTTACTTACTGTATTATATTTCACATTAACATCACTAAAAGGTTTCCCGATGAGTTGTCCTAATTGAAGGGGATGTTTTGAAAAATTAAAAAGTAAATTAATAGATAAATAAATAAAAATAGTGCAAAAATCTCTATATTTCTTTAAAAGAAAAATAAATCAAATCTGAGCAATTGTTTCGAAAAAAATATCATTTAATTTTCGCTTTTATCTCCAATTTTTGAGTTTTAGCTATAAATTACAAAGTTTGGGGGGTGTGGTTGATTTCACTATTTTTTTTGACAAGGATGGTTAATTTTATGCAATTTAGTGCGTATAAAAGGATAAGAAATTCACCAGGTATACCAAAAATCAAATTACTATCATCCTTAAAAATTTAAGCTATGGCGGGTAGTGGATTTGAATAGAAATAAAATAGAGGTCCAAGCTTTCCTTCTTTTTTTTTCAAGCAGAATTACCAAAATGTCATCAAATCAAAAAAGCGCTTAATAAAAGTTAAATAATCAATGCAGTACTTTTTCACCAAGTTTAAATATATCGACTAAAATAAATAAATAAAGCAACTACTAGAATACCAGCCCCTATTAGAATTTATCTAGATGAACTAGACATTTTGGATTAAGATATTTTCAAAAAAGAAAAGTTTTCTATTTCATTTAAAAAAAAGATCAAGATAATTACAATTAAAATTGGCTGTAATAGAACATTGTCTCCACTTTACTTAAATTAGTAAGCTATAATTGAGATTGGTGATTGATTTTTTTGGTAGATCAAAATAATGGGGGGTTTTATTGTATTAAATCGAATTTAGAAGGTGCTCAAACATAAACCACAAAAAAATGGTGCCATAGCCTGTTTATTTGAACCGAGATGTCATTATATTTCTTAATTACCAAAAAGTGACCCATATAGATATTTTTGAGATCAAATATTCATTTTTACTTATATAGGCATTTCAAAAATACTATTAAACCTAAATATATAAAGAGGATCAAATATTGGTATTTAAATGGCTATTGATAAAAGTTTTTAAATTAAAAGTAATATATTTTATCGTAAAGGTCTGTATTTAAAAGGGATTTGCGATTAGACGGTGCGACTCTGGTTATATTTGTTACTCAGTATTTTGGGAATTGTACTAGTTGCATTTTCAATAGAGTTATAAAAGGAAATATTTTCATAAATACACCTTTAATAAGTCTATAAACATGCAGCACTACGTTTCTCTAGAATAAGGTGTAAGTTTTTTCGTAAAATATGTTTGTATTGCCTCTGGTTAATTAAATCAAGCATTACCATCTTTATCAAACCAAAAAATAAAAAAAGCGGAAATATGATGTATTTTTTAAAATGCAACCTCAGTTCCTTAAGGCGAGTCTGTATTCGGCAATATTATTCATCGTAAATTAGCAATAGGTCTATCCTAGGAACAATTTTATCATTTCATTGGTAAAAATTGGTCTGATTCAGAAAAAAAATGTAGTGTTTTTAATAAATCAGTTATAGATAAATTATTTACACAATTTGGTTTTCAATCTCGTTTTGAAATTTGGTTTTTAGAAGAAATTCATGTTTAGGTGTAACATTAAAAAGTTTTAAGATCATTCTCTATAATTATGATCTGATATTCTAAATTAACCGCTTGCCTCATTCCTCCCGCTGCATTTCGTATTTTTTACAGAGTATCAGATAGACATGAATAAATCAATGAATTATTTGTACTAAAATCAATTAAATAAGAAAATTTAATCAACCCTACACAAAAAAATTCACTTTTTATTCTATCCATCAGCTGGCTGTATTAAGAGCTTAAACAAAAGGTAAATTTCAATGATAAGACTGCCTAGTCCAAAAACGAAAACCATCTTTCATAACAGGAAATAATTAATTTTTCCAATATAATTATGGTATCAATGGCTTATGTCAATCTCTTGAGGGCCACAAATCGTTTGTAGTTACGATATGCCATGAATCTATCTTTTATATTTAAAACGGTGGCTAATGGCTAATGGCTAATGGGATTACATTGCAATAAAAACTAACTTTGGTTTCAAAGTTTTATCTAGTCTACATTTTATCCACTTTCGCACTTTGATCAGGTAAGAGCCATCTGGCCAACCAAATATAATTAGAAATAATTTTTAACATGTCTATATCGAATTCGTTTCGCCGTGATTACAATATACCCATAATAATATTAAAATTATGCGAAAAAATAATGATTAAATATAACATGAAAAGATTAACTTATTTAGTTCAAATTATAAATTTGATTAATCCTTTTAGGATAATGTTTTTTTTACACAAAGATTGTTTGGTATAATTAGATGGTAGATTTCACTTTCAGGTTTCAATAAAGGCCCTCTATTCCTATACCGCTCAAGATGTTCAATGTGCCCTAATTTAATAAAGTTAAAATACATTTGTAAAATGTAAACAAACATCCAATTAAATGCATAATTATTATAAAATACCCCAAAGTAGTGCAAATATTGGATGTTGGTAGTAGTACATTCAAGCTATCTGACCTTTAGCTCCTTCAGGGAATGGTGTACAAAAATGGCCTCTATTTTTCATTCAATAAAAATATTTTATTAAAAATAGAGGTTTACTATTGGTGTTATTACATTTATTTGCAAATAGCACAGGTTTATTTTGGCGAGTAGAAATTCGATGTTTTTTTGAGTCTGGAAAGGGTTAAAGAGCCACAAACACTCAAATACCCTAACCATTTAACTTCAAAAATATTTTACTAAATTTGATTATTAATTTTTGAAGAAATTCACCAGTAAATTCAATCCATTTAGTCAATAGAATGTTAATTTATCTCAATTTATAGCGAAATAGAAGTAGCAGCTGCTCGTGATTGCGCGATAGTTTATCAACTGTATAAAAGTTTTTGAATTATTGATAATTGAAAAAAAAATTTAATCCAAGATTCAATCAGAAAAATATAAAAATGAGGCATTCTCTTAAAATTCCGTGTTACAAAAAAAAATAGATACATTCTCTTTAAGAACGGATGCTCTCCTACTAAATTTTCAAGACTTTCCTAATTTGGATAGATGGCGCTAAGATCAAGCGCAAATTTATTGGGTAGTTCAAAATATGACTTTTATAGGCTAATTTTCTATTGGTATAACGTTGAAATTCTATTAGGGACAACATGTTTTTCTATTTTAATTGGTCTGATTTTAGACAAATTCAAATTTAGCCAATCATTTACACAGATAAAAAAGTCTGGCCTTGGAAAGAGTTTCCCAAATAGGTAATTTTTTATTTTTTATTTATACTATAATTTTATTAGTTAATAATTAACTAAAAGTTGTGTGAGAAAAACGACCCGGGACTGAGCTTAATTTTGTGTTTTAATTTATACATCATTCTCAGATTTTCCGGTCTATTAACTATTTCTCAATAATAAAGTAAGTTATGAATCACAATTCCGTTACTGGTATTTTCTGACATTAAACCCCGGTGATAAAAAAAACTTATACGAAACTATTAGCTCATTCAGGACCCGAGGCGAAAATAGAAATTTACTAATCAATAAAATAATATTCAGCCCCAAATATCTGACTATGTTGGTTAAATATTTGCTAAAAAGCTGCGTGATATTTTATCAGTATATTATAGGTCTGATAGAAATGGCAGCCAAAAGGCTTAACCCACTCCGAGTCTGAAAATTACTGAGCTCCTATTTGAAAAGATTTAAATTTTCTATTCGATGGTTATAAAAAACAAGCCGGTAAAAGATGTTTTTATTTAATGAAAAAGGAAAATCACTTTTGTACCACCTGTTCTAAAAAGATCAAGAGCTAATTTAGAAACTAATGAAGTTTTAGTTCTTTTACGATCTGTAGACTAAACCGTGTCAATGTCTTTTAGATAATACTCATTACAAACAAAACTTTGATCCTCTCCACTTCTAAAAATACATGAACCCCTATTCGAGGAAACCAAAAATTTATATTATGCGGCACACACTAATAAGCAGACTATAAAGACTGAATTTTGGCAAATATTTTGTGCTGCCTAAAATTTTTCGACATTTTGTGTCATCAGCCTGAAAGAGTCAGCAGTGACAAAAAATTTAAGGTCAAATTTTCAAAATGATCAAATATGATTAAGATTGGTCTAAAATCTATGAATTATTGCAAATTTATTGAGTTCAAGTTTGCTACAGTAATAAGTTGAAATATAAATTGATTATCTAGTAAATGAAAATTATTACAGTCTTAAAATTAACCCTCTAGGAATTAAGTCTATTTGTGTCTTCAATTTTCTTCTTAATTTTGATTTTTAACTGAATAAATCGACTCGAAATACATATCCCTCTAGCAAATAGTCAGAGAAATTACCAATGGCTATTTTATGAGACCTAAACGTCTACTTGAATCGTTCGTAGTCGGCAGACCAAATTGTGCATTTATTTTATGCCCAATAATGGTTTCTAATTGGGATTCATATTACAAGAAGTGTTTTTTGATAGGACAATCTGTATATTTTATCAAACCGAATCAATAAATTTACAGCTAATCGGAGAGTAAAAAGGTCCCTAGACGCTAAAGAGTTAATTTTCTATTGGGCTCTAAATACAATAGTTTGTTTTTGCACTACAGCAGAAAGATGGACAATTTTTCCCAAAAATTTAGGTGAAAAATTGTATGTATTTCCCTTTAGAATTTTTTTTTCATTTATAGCCTATTTTCTTTAACTCAGAATTCCTTTTTAGCATATCATATACAAAAAGCCATGGCAAATAGGAATCATATAATTTTCTAGACAATGCTTCATATGGGAGGTTCGCTAATATAGCGGACACTTCTGTTTTAACATTTTACTCTTTCCTAATTTGGGATTTTTTACAAAGTCAAAGAATACATTTATTGGCTAATTAAGATCCATTGTTGCAAGAATGAATGTTCTATTAGATAGACTTTGAAAAATTATTAGGGCTAGTATGTTTTTCTATATTTATTGGATTAATTAAAATTAACATTATTATATTTAATGGCTTACATGTAAAAAAAGTATGGCCTTGAAAAGAATCTCTAATAATAAACCTCAAATTCTTAAAATTCAATGCTCAGATTTTTTACATACACCGATTCGTCATAGCACTGAGATACCTATTATGAAAGACCTTGCAAAGAAGTTTTTCTAATTTGTGCCATATTTTTATACCCTTATTATTCATTTGTTAATAACTTTAGATAAAATTAAGGGATTCTTTTTTTTACTAGACTTTTTTTTACCTATTTAAATTATCAGCTAAACTCTAGATACAATCATTTAGGGATTCAATCTTCAAATTAATGAACGAGTGTTAAAAAAAGTATATTTAATTCGACATTCTTATTGTTTTTTTTTTTATTAAAAAGCGCCATTTTGGGATTTGCGTTTTTTTATTTCACTATAAGTCGTTAAATTGTAGCATTGCCTTATTTACAAATTAAAAAAGAGGCAAAAAATTAATAGATAAGCGACCATTCCAAATTAGAATATCCTAATTATACTAGATTGATAATGCTAATTTTCCTGATAAATATACCTCTCTAAATTACAGAAAATTGAAGAATGTGGACCGCCCCAAGGGAAAAAGGAGCTAATCTGAAACTCGTTTAAGAAATCTAAAAACAATTCAATTTTAGAAACGAATATGTTATTGGCTGTGTTATAATATTCAATTTAGTTTGCCAAGAACTCAGCGTTTTAACTTTTCAGGGCGATGGCCAAAAATGGAAATGGCTTTCGCTTAAATCTTTCCGGATTCAAATTATTGCCTATATTAAATTTGCAGCATTATCAAACTCGATTAGTTTAATTGTTTGGGTTTTTCATGTGTTTATTGATTTTTTCCTCCTAAAGAAACATAATTAAAAAAATGATGCCATTTTCTTGCTCATTGTTTTGAAAGTTGAAATTCAAGCAAATAATTTGGCTTATGGGAACATGATTGAATGAAAGTTATTAGCTATCAAATAAGAAACTACATTTAGTAATCAAAGACTCAGTATATTTTTTATCCAGAAAGGGTTAAAAAGCAATCAGCTCTTGAGGTGATAGCACAGAGAAATTCTTTTCGAAACCAGGCTATTTTTCACTCCTCGCTCAATTGGTCAAATAGGAATTTATCTCTCATATGAGCCAATAATATTAAAAAACTCTAGACAAATTAATTTTATAAATTTCACCAATGGAAAATGTATTAGAGTTTAGATTTAATAATATTCAATAAATTTATATATTCCATAAAAATTGTTTTCCAAATTAGGTAGACTTTAAAAACTTGCAAGCATATCTATTCTCAAAAAGAATATCCTATGTTTAACCCTTTCAGGATTGAATGTATCAAAATAGCCACCATTTTTAGGATTAATCAAACGCTTTAGTTACAAAAAACATGCATAATGGGCCAATTTATAAATAATCTATTAGAAAAGGTTGTACGACATTTCACCCAAAGACGTTTGGTCCAATTAATTTGGCCAAATGGACATTTCATCCAAAAACATTTGGCTAATTCCACCCATAGTAAAAATTTGTGTTTATACGAATTCTTTATTAAATCTAGCACTTATGTATTCAGGATCCGATAATTTGAGTTAGAAACTCAAATATTTGTTGTCTTCTATCATAATGTTTATATAAACAAACGTATTCGCTCTAATAGAGTGCTTTTAGCAGCTTTTCAAGATTTTATATGGATTTTCATTCTTAAAAAGCCATGATATTATTTACAATTCATATTGTTAAAAATCTTATTATGTTTTGAAAAGATTGTTTTGATCGCGAAGTGAGTTATAGAAAGAAAAAAAATCACCAATTTTCATTGCGTGATTTCTTCATTTGATGAAATGTCCATTGGGCGATATCTCCATTTGGTGAATTGTCCATTGAATCAAAGTATATTTGATGAAATGAGATTTGGGTCAAAAAATTGGATCAAATGTCGCGGCACCATTAGAAAATGCAAGATTTCACAAATAAGAATTCAAATATTTTTTTGGCTCGAACAGAGAAAATTGAAACGTGATGATTACCTACTATTAGTTAGCTTTTTAGACATCTCACCATTGATTTTCAAAAAAAGAAGTGGTTTTATAACTTTGTGTGATCGCTACAGCCTTATAGATATACCCAATATTACCTATAATTATAATAGTCAAAAATATAATAGGTGAGGTGTAAGTGAATAATCCTTATATGGTATTTATAATCGTAGCCCAACTTGAATCTAATGCATCATGTTTAATGAAAGGAACTATTTATTTATACTGCGTAGTCATGAATTCAAGACTCCTAATTACCGTCTTTTGAAAGCCGTGTAAAATGTATTTGATTATGTGGTCTTTTTTATTGAATCTTTAAATTTAAGTTATGTTTAATTTTGTCATATTTAGTAGCCAATATCTACGCTACTATGATTTTTTCAACGATGGAATTATATCATCTGGACACCTATTATTAATTTCAAAATGCGACTCTTTAATTTTATTAAATTGGAGTATATGGCGCACATTGGACGCAAAGGGTTTAACATGTGTTAAAAATAAATATCCAACTCTTTCTTTAATTTCTATATTATCAATGAAAAGGTGATTATGTGTCTAATATTGGCGACTGAAATTAGAATTCTGAAATTTTGTATCAATTTTAACTGAGCACTCCACATCACTCCTAGGGAAATTGGGAATATGGGAATTTGTCATTTTCTTGAGAATATGATTCGTCTCTTTTAATCATCCTTTTGATAAATACTTATTGTTGATGGAAGTATGAAAATCCACCAATTAATTCTTTAAACATGTCGGACCGGGGCCTATTGTTATTTTTTTTAAAAATCCTATTTTTAATATCAGTCATTTAGTGTAAATGCACAATTTATAATTAAAGAAAAAAAACACGGGAGCACACTATTCCTGAATATAACTTTTTTCGGCCTGGGGATTAAATTAAATTATTCATCATTCTTTTAAAAAATATAACTTTATTATTATTCATATCCTTTTTTCTGTTAAAATAGGATACTTTGATTGGAATTTAGAATTAATATAAATATTTGTTTGACTTATCTCTTTTCAGACATGTTGACGTGTTGATTTATTTATGAACTATAAATTATTAAATAAATACATGAATTTTAATATGTTTTGAAATGATTATAAATATTTAGGCTATAGGCATTGATGATAATGAAAAATATTAGAATTTATAATTTCGCTTGAATAAGAGTGTGACAATATTTTCCCTTTTTCTTTTCAAGAAATTTAAAAAAAATATTGGGATTTTTAATAATCAACCTATAGAAAAGCAAATAAGTACGCTCTTCAAAAAAACATGTTTCTGCTTCAATAAGGTGTAAAATCATTGTTTTTTTGGTGACATCATTTAAAAATGCACAAAACTTCCCGCTCCACATATGTCAAAAGACTTCTAGGAGCATCTGAGTTTGAAAATATGCCAAATTGCAAATGTGCTCGGCTATTGCAATATCTTATAGGCATGCTTCCGGAATCTAAACACCTAACACTATTATAGACATAGATGACTATAATTAAATTTTTGTGCTAATAAGTACGGTAAAAAACGCCTTTATCTCATCAAAATTTAGCTAAATATGAAAATTCATAGGATTTTACACTTTAACTATGACATAAGCTTTTTTTAATTAAAAATTATAACCACGTCATCCAAGTTAAACCCATCAACCTTGCCCCATGCTTTTTTATATAAAAGGGAATAATACAGCTGAAAAAGTTACCGCCCAGTCTGGTAAAATACTTGTCATCATATCTCTTTTCTTAATTATTAATTATTGTATGACTCACGTTGAATAAATTCGCCTTACATAAACTTCTCATGTATTCTGTTTTTAGTAAGAATGTAAAGAAACATTCCCGTGTGATCATATTAAGATATTCTATTCGTGGAAAGAAAATAGTGCCAATCCATCCCATTTGGTAAATCTCTTTAAATCGATAATAAAAGCGTTGAGTCATGTGCACACTATAAAATTGTTTTTTTTTTATCGCAGAATTTTGTTGGAAAGTCTGGAGTACTCCGCTCCTACTAGCATAAAAGTGCAAGACTAGTGACGCCAGTGTCCAAGTTAAGAGATCTGCAAACAGATTTTAGACTACTAAAAAAAAAGTCAAAAAATAATATGAAAACTGTTTTTTTCATATTACAAGTCTTAGTGGTCAAACTAAGAAGAACATATATTACACACCGATAATATAAATATAGACCATAGTGAAATTCTTTAAAATTAGTTATAAGGCTAGATGATTCCCTATAGTAATAGAATATTTTATTTTGGTAGTGAATACATTTATAAAAAAGTAAAAATGTGATTTTTTTTTATGATTGCGATAAAAAAAACTTTATTCATTTCACCTATATTTTATAAAGTAAACATTTAATTTGTTTAGTGAGCATTAGAGGTGAATTGAAAGGTTTTAAGCATATAGAAAAATTCCTAAATATCATAAATAAGATTATTATTATAGGAAATTAATAAGATTTCGATTAATTCTATACAGGAAATCAAGGAATTTTTTTTGAAAAATGATAAATCTAAAAAACAATATCTGAAATTAGGGATTATGTTCTATTTTTTTTTCTATTCACAATATAGCCTTTTATTCATAGATTATACGTAAGCACATATTTTTCCTGCTGCTTTATTTTACATCCTTTAATTATAAAAATATTATATGATTTGAAACTTTCAAATAGATTCTCACAACATTATTTTTTCATATTTAGGGTCGAAATACACCAATACAATGAAACTCAAAAAGCCTAAATTATATTGTAATTTAAAACCGATGTATTTATTCCCATTTTTGTATATTTTAATAAAAGGTGGGGTTCATAAATTCATCTGTGCAATGTGTTAGAATTTTTTTATGAATAATTGCCCCAAAATTATTGAAGCTCATTTAGGATTTATTATAATCGTTTATAAATTTTCACGTGCAAATTATCTAGATTTTGGGTTTTTTGTGAGGTTCATGGAATCTATTGTATCAAAATACACTTCATTATTAGAATTTTTGTTTCAAAAAATGTTTTATAAACTAGTTCTATTAATTTCAGTTTTTTTATAAATAAAAACTTCTTGTTGTATTCAAAGGAAAAAAAACTATAAAAAAAAAAGATGTCAGCCCCTATGCACTTTTTAAAACTAGAGAAAGTCTTTTAATTTTAAATTTACCAGTGTAAAACTTAATACAATAGCCTAAAAGATATCTTTCCATAATTTTTTTTTTCGAATTGATTTATAAGTCAATTTAAATTGTGAGGATTATTCCTTTCCAAGATTGAAACAATATATATATATATATAAGAATACTATATTAGTAGAAACGAAAGTTATTAAAAATTTGGTGCAGTCATCCAAAAATACGTTTTTTTTCTACATAAGTTATTCAAATTTTGATAAATTGAGCAGAATTTCGGCTAAATGAGGTATTTCTGCGTGGGAGATATTAAATTAAACATCTGTAATAATTAGGAGCTTCTTGGTAAAAAAAAAGTAATATAAACCAAACCCCAAAAAACCCGCGGATTTTTTATATCAAACCTTTCAGGTGTGGAAACTATAAAATCGTATAATACCAAATTTTTCATAACTGAAACTCAATATCGAAATAAGTTAATAGGATATCTTAATTATAAAATTACAATCATTATTGGTTTAAAAGAGAAATGACTACTATAGAAGATTTTTTTTGTATTTTTTTTGGAACTATCGCATATATTAGTTAAATAAATACAAATTTTATTTTTTGTTTGATATTAAAAAAAAAGGAAGTATTATAAAAAAAGGAGCAGAAATCAGAATTATTAGCCATAGCGCAGCCTAGAGATATATATTAAATTTCTTATCTTAAGAATAAAGTGGATTTAAATTTTTTTGGGGATTAGAATAATAATAAATTGAGATTTTAAATTTTTTCGGGTTTTTGGATTATTAATATTAAAAAAATCTGGAATGAAATCGAAATACTATACCCCCTATTTGAAGAAATAATATCTAATTTAAGATTAAATTTTGATAAAAAATCGGTATATAATATGTATTAAATTTAAAATTACATTTTAAAAGTGACTCCCAAGTCACTAAAGGATAATTTTATGATTCTAAATTAATCAAAAAGTATGCAAAAGAAATTTCGGTGTTTAATCTTAAATTCGAGTTCTTAATCTTGATAGAATTTTGTCTTATTTATTAGTAAGCAATATCCATTAATAATTATTAAATTAGTGATTATTAATATGTATAAACGAAATGTCAAAAAGCGATAATTAATTTTAGTTTTTTTCAAAAAGCTTTAAAGATTTTGTTCAGAAATTTAATTTATCCTATTTTCTGTCAAGATTTAAATTTTATGGTTGATTTATCAGTTTTTTTTAAACATTCCATAGATTATTAAAACTGTAATTTATAATTAAAATATTATAAGCTGCCATTTATTTACATTTTTTTTAATATTTCATTAGCAGTGGTTTTTGAAGGCGTGCTACAGACTAATTTAAAATTTTGGAATTATATTACTAAGTCTTGATTAAAACCCTCGAAAAAAATTCATAAACCACTACTAATATTTCCGTCATATAGATCTGATTAAGATTAAAAGAAACATAAAATATAAAATAAACAATTGGGATTTATATATTGAAATTATAGGTAAGATATAATAAAATATAAATGAATTAAATACACACTCTATTTATATATTGCATATTATGAATTTTATTTTTTTGGAAATAAAAAATTTTACTTAATTATTATGAAATTTATTTTAAAGTCGATAAAAAACTATGAAATCCAATCTAAAAAAAATTAAAAAAGTGATATTTTTTTCAAATAATTGCTATCCATCTGCTCTCTTTCACTTTAGGAGCACAATAAACCGGTGCTATTGGCTCTAAGGAAAAAAAAACTGTTTTAATTAATAGATAAGATGATTATAATTGATATTTTTTAGCCAAATCCAGATATATAGTATTTAGATTTAGATTAAATATTTAATTAATATTTTTATTTGTATATTTCTAAAATATCTAGATCAATAGACTAATACTAAAATAAAACCACTATAAAAGGGGGGAAATAAGATAAAAATTATTTGATTACAATATATATTTTAAAAAAAATTCAAAAATCATCGATATGTAAGCTTTTTTTATTTTTATTAAATATTAAAGGTTATTCATAAAGTAAAATCGCTAAACTATACAACATATTATTTTAAAAAAACTAATCCAAAAATTAAAGTTAGATTTTTTTAGAAATAAAAGATATATATTAGTAAATATGAAATTTATTGCATTAAACATTATCAGATATATTTTTCATATTTAATGAAAAAACTGGCTTATTAGTCTTAATTAATAATTTAATATTCTATAAAAAATTTCGTTATATGTTAAATATTATCGGGAAAATATTCAAATATAATAAGCTATATCTATAATCCATATCTTTTTAGCTCTATTGCATATACAATAAAAACTAATATAAAATATAAAAAAAACATTAATTTGATTATACGTAATGAATATTCTACTTCTATTGGAAATATGTTCAGTTATCATTTTAAAAAAAATCATCAAAAAAATATATATATAAAAATAGTAACAAAATTTTATTTTTTTTAGTTATTTAAATTAGAAAAATATCAAATTTATATAACTAATGATATAATAAATTTTAATATTAATAAAACACTAATTTTAAAAAAAGATAAAAATGAATAACTGAACATTATATCTTGAGTAAAATTTCTCGAGGTATAAAGCTGTTAGAACTGCTAGAGGAGTTGGGCGAAAAAAAATTAAATTATTTTTACAACTTTTTATTAACTTGCAAATTTATTTCGCGTAAAAAAAATAGTTTTACAAGTTAAAATATTATAAATAAAAATTAGAAAATTTAGCATTACGCTTTTTTTTACTGTTAATTAACCAAATATTAATAATCAGATGTTATGTTATTTTAATTTTAGCTATAAAATATAATTATAAATAAAATAAACCTTCCATTAAGTATTATTTTCTGATAATAATGTATCTTAAATTCATAAAAACCTTATATTTTAAGAATGGTAAATTTTTTGATTAGTTCTCGAGAAAGCTTCCTTAAAAAACTAATGCTAATATTTACTCTTTATAACCATTTTTTAAACCTTGAATAGTTTTTCGGATATATTTTTATATATTAATGAACCAAAATACTTAATCTAAATAGCAAAAAATTTATGTAATTGATTATCCACCCCTACTAAATATATAACTATTCTAAACAATTGATACGAGATATTATAAATCCAAAATATTATATTATTATATATGATAATAATATATATTAACTTTTTTATGAGTTCAGCCCATAAAATGAGTATAAAACTATATTATAAGCAATCAAGTATTTGATTAATTTATTAATATAAAATAAAACTTTTTGCCCTTAGTCTTAGGAATTTTTTTTACTAACTCTTATTATTAAACAGATTTTTTAATATGACTCTGGTTTTAATAAATAAAAATATGGAAAATGGAAAATGGAAATATTTATTTATAATTTCCATCAAAAATCAGTTTATAACTGGTATTTTTTCTCTCAGATACTTGTGAACTATTTCATAAATATAGAGATAATTTGAAAATTTTATAACAAAAATTACTAAAATATTGGTTATTATCTATCGACTGTAATACATTACTTATTTAAAAAGTTTTAGGACTTACAAAAAATCATTAAAAAATAAAAAATAATTTTTTTTTATCAAATTATGGCTAAAAAATCTAATAAATTAGCCATAGAATTAAAAAAAAAATTCTAATATGAATTTTTTTGCTAAATTACTTAAAATAAAGAAAGATCACCTTTTTTTTGAAAAATAATGTTCACTTGGGAATACAATTAAAAATAATATATATATAAGTTTTATTATTAAAATTTTGGCATAAAAAAAGAAAGATACTTTTGAAATTTTTCTACAAATAAATTAAAGAAAATACGTATTTAAATTAGATTAATTAATATTTTTCTTGAAGAAAATTTTTCTACAGCCTTATTTTTTTTTCACTCAAGAAATAGCGCTAATTACTATAAATTTAAAATGGTTAGAATTATCCATCTTAAAAGTAGTTCGCTTTAGCCTTTTTAGGTCCCAAATTTAAGTATCACTATTTTTATACCATTTTAAAAATCTTAATATCTATAAATTATCTATAGATAATATATATAAAATAGTATTAGTCTAATGGAAAAATTGAGCAATAAGTGAGCGTATTTTTTGTATCATCGGCTCTGAAATGGCTAAAGAGTAATTTTTATCTGACTTTAAAAATAAAAAATGATATATATATTATTTATAAATAAGAATAATGCTAAAATTAATAAATATAAATAAGTAACTTAATGAGAATAAAAAATAAAATTACCTATTTTGATTTAAATTTAAATTTTAAAAATTTATAAAAAACAGCATTATATTACCAATATAAACTTTATTAGTTTTAGGCCTATTAAAAGGATTTTTTCTGATTTTTTTTTTTTTTAATTTCAGATATAATTAGTCGTAGTAATTTAATTTTTAATTTTTTTACAGAAAATGATAAATTAAACATTATGTTTCTGCAAAAAATAAAATCGCTACCTTAATCATATGAAAAAAATATATATTATTGTTTTTTTTTTGAAGAGAAGCCAAATAATTTAAAACTTTTTGTTGTTTATAACAATTAATTAAATAGTTAATATTGTATGATTATTATAAAACTAAACTTTAATATTCACAGTTTTTTTGGACTAAAAGTGAAATATGAATATTTTGATAAAGAGTTCTTATATTAAATTAACTTTTTTATTTCTAATTTCTAAAATACCATAAATTTTTTTTATATTAATTGGTAATTTTATCCGAATAGGTTTTATTTTTGTAATTTAAAATTTTTATTTTTGCTAAAATTTACGCAAAGCTTTAGTACCCCGAAAATCCGACTATCTATATAAATTAACGTAAATACAGTATATTTTTATTTTAAAATTTACACAATAATTATTCTATATCATTTAAAAAAAATTTTAAAAATTTAATATACATTGTATTTATATACGATAAAAAAAAATTATTATTTCGATTAGAATTTGGGTTTTTCTTTTTATATAAATATTTTATTTTTGCACTTGTAAAAGTTCTAAAATATCAAAATTATTTTATTATTAAAATGGGTTTAAAATATTTATAGTATAATTAGAAACTATTTTTTCTATTTTTTTTTCGTATATAAAAAAATAGTGGGAAAAAAATAAATATTATCGAAGACTTTTTTTAAATAGAAGCTAGGTATGTATAAAAATAATAAAAAAGATCCATATTTAAAAAAAAAATTATAAGTTTTTCGCAACTGTTAAAATAAATAATAGCAAGTTTAACTAATGGAAAATTCAATGAAAATATTACATAAGTAAATAAAATAAAATTAATACATACAATTGCGCTTAATTTAAGATGTTTATATTTATGTTAAATAAATCCAAACTTGAAATAAGGTCGAGATGTGTCGTTTAAAAACAATAATACATATTAATATTTATTTATTTTTTACGATTGTGATATCTAAATTTTATTCCAAAATTTCATTTTAGATAAATAATTAACAAACCTTATAAGTTATCGGCTGATGGAGATAAGAAAATTATAGAATGTTTTTTTGCAAATTTTTATGTTTTTTAACTAACTGTAATTATTGTAGAAGAAATTAGTTCGAAAGAAAATAAAAAAATTAATTATTTTATTTATTTATGAAAATATTATAAATCTACTTGTTTTTTTAAATAAATTCTAGTCCCTAAAAAATCAATTTAATTGATAGAAAAAAATAAAAAAAAATTATCTCATTTCAATAAAAATAAATCTCAATTTAAAAATCCATAAAATTAGAACCAATAATTTTATTCAAAAATTAAGTAACCCGGTGTAGAGTATATAATAAGAATATAATTTTTTTTTTTTGTTTAATTTTGATCATAAACTTTTTTCTATTTTTAAATTAATTAAATTCATTTTTACTTATATTTATGAATAAAGAGGAATAAATAATATTGTTATTTTTTAAACTATAGATGTTAGAATAATTTAGATATAATAAATAGAATGATTGTATCAGATTTCTAATTTTTTGTATTAAATAAACACAGCTTTTTAAAATCTAAATTATCAACAAAAATGAAAATTAGCTAACTTTTTTTTTTTGTGATTATAGATTTATTTATTTGAAATCACCGTGATTTTTTTTAAAAATTTTTAGTTACAATTAATGATATTTTTTAGTTCAAATTTTTAAATCTACGAATACTATGGTTTTTGTAAAAAAAACAATTTATTATTAAATTTTCATCTATATCAACCTATCAAATGAAGTATAATTTTAAATTTAAGAAAAATGTTAAACCGCCGATAATATAACCAATTGATTTTAAGCTAAAATTTCTAACTATTGTATATTTTTCTTTTTTTGGGATAAAATTATTTTATCTATTATCAAAATATTTTCTTATTCTAAAATTTAACCATAAATTTAAAATAAATAATTGAAAAATACATAAAATGATGAATTTTTGTCTTATTTTCTACTTTACATGTGTCGTATGGATTAAAAATTAAGCTTCAGGCAATTTATTCTATGAAAAATCATATTTTATTATTTTTATCTATGTTTTAATATGAACTTCGGTTAAATAAAATTTAACAATAGCCTCTAACAGCCCCTTAATATATTTTTTCCTGAACTCATAAACATTTAATTCATTTTTTTTATTTTTCTTGTAATTTATATTGAAAAAAATATGCTTTTTTAGTAAATTTTTATCGTATTTATTTTTTTTACTGTTCTATTAAATCGATACATAAATGAATTTTATTAAAACTTTAAAATACCATATTTTGCAAAATAAACACAAAAATTATTTTTTATTTTTTATCTCTTTTATAAAATCAAAACATTTTTTGCAGATAATTTCGATAATTTCTGGACATTGATAATTTATTAATATTTTTGAAAGAGCAAAAAAATAACTTCAGATTTGTTAAAAAAATTGTTAAAATATTATTTTAACTAATTGAAATCATAAACAAACAATTTTTTTCAATTAAAATGATTTATGTTTATATAGTTAACTTTTTAGAAAAATACAAACTGTCTGACTTTTATTTTATTTAAATTTTGCATATTTAGTTGTTATTTCTATAAATAATTTAAAATATATTCCATCCACAAAACTTTTAAAAATATTAAAATGCTAAGCGTAACTATTTAATTAGCAGTTATACAATAAAAATTTTTATTTATTATTATTAAATTTTTATTAATGATTGATTTGTATTAAATATAAGAATTTTCATCATTTTGGATATTTTAAAACATATTTTATGGGGAATTTTTGCTATATTTATTTATAATTTTCAAAAAAAAAAAAAAAAAGAAGTTATTTATTATTTATTATTAAGAGCCTTTAATAAAAAAATATATGTATAATGTTACTGTTACTGTTACTGTTGATCTTATTTTTTTTTTAAAGAGCTTCAGTTATTAAGAAACTTTTAATCTTTTATATCAATTTGTTTTCCATACTTCGAATATTTATGCTATTAGTATGAAAAAAAATGATAAAATCAATAAAATCTTTTGATTTATAACCATATACAACTTGATCAGATATTTCTACATAATTAAGTCTACGTATTTTATAAAAATTTTGCATAAAATTGAAAAATAAATATTTTCTAATAATTTTACTATATAAAAAGATTCAATAGAATATTTTTTATTAAAAATCCAAATAAAAGATTTCAGCTACTCTTAAGTAATAACATCAGAGAAAAGGGTAAAAAAAAATTCGGGGGTTATTATTCTCAATAATAAAAAAACTCCATTTCTCTCTCGAAAAAATTTTATTCGCGTATTTTAAGAATTGATTTTTCATCAAGATAATTTTTAAGCTTTTTATTTATGAAAATGCGATTATAATCGATTAATCCACTCGTTTGATTTACAAAACTTGAAACATTCGAAAATTTGATACTAAAGCTAATACCCCCCTTCCAATTTTAAATAAAAATTACGCAAGCTAATAAATTTAGGATTATTTAGTACCTCTTAAAATTAATCTAATAATAACGCTTTATGTACCAAAAATTCTATTTATATTTTTAATACTAATATTTTATTGTACGGCTATATAATAAGAATATCAAAGTAGAATTTATATGGATCATTTAGCCAGACTTCTTATTTAAAAAGATCTGAAAATATTTTAGTATTAATAAAAAAATTCATTCGTTAAATATTAACTAAAGAAGCATTATAATACTAAATTTCTGATTATGAACCAATTTTGAAAAAAAATAAGGTTTTTTGTTCAACTATAACCTTTTTAGCTTTTAAATTTTATGGGTTTTATATATTAGATATACATAGAAAGAGTATCAGTTATTTTTATAGGCTAAGAAAGATTAATAAAATCAAAAAATGAAAATTTATTATCGATACTTCATATGAACACAAAAAAATTTCTTAGCTCTTCCTTTCAATATTAAATTTAAATTATTAGACCATAAGCTTACCATAGATTTACATAATATTTTTTTCTTAAAAACACTTTAAATTTTTAAAAATTATTCCATTAATATCAAATAATTTAAAGCAGATATTCCCTTTTGATTTTTAATTCCTATTATTTAAATAATTCTTAGAAAATAATATTGAAGCTCAGTCACTTTAAAAGTTGATTACTTCGATGAAGCCCAAATTCCATCTATTTTATTTGGCACTATATTTACTTTTTATTTGAAGAAATTCTCGAGAAAAACTCTAAATAAACATTTCATTTTTTCATAATTTATTCAAGTGATAAAATAGTGTAAATTTTTAATCTGATTTAAAAATTTTATGCTCTATTTTATTTATGTTGATGTAGCAAGATCTTCCAGAAAAAAATATCAATTTCAACCGAAATTCTTCTTTATAGATATCGAATTTGGACTCTTTTAAAATTTATTCATTCTAATGAAAATTCTTTAAAAAATACATAAAATCATTATTATTTTGCAATATTTATCTTAAAGCCTTTAATAATTTTTTTTTCACAACCCCATATTCTTCATGGATATTTTTATACGACCCGTTATTTAAATCGAACTGTTCTATGTTTATATCCATTTTAATTGTATATGAATGGATTTAAATATTCTCATTAAAAATTTAGAAACACTTGAATTTGATTTTATTGCATATTTATTCTGTATTTTACCTAACTTTTTTTTAAATAATTTTTGTAGTTGATTTATTAAATAATTTTAATTTTATTTGAAATGAGTTTGGGATTAGGTTTTAATCCTCAAATATTTAAAAAATTGGTGTATTAATCGCATCATCGATGCGATTTGGGTATTTTTAAATTTCATCGAATTTAGGATTAATTACTTTTTTTCAATTTTCAAAATATAAGTATCGCATTTATAATTTTATAATTTTAAGAATTTAAGCAATTTCGCGCTGTTTCAAAATAAATAAATATCTATGTATATGATATCGAAATTATTATTTTTAATAAATTTATATTCAAACTAAGTCTTTATTTCTGCTAAAGTTTATTCAAGTATATTTTAAAATTTTGAATAGGCAATTAATTACCTTTTATGATCACGAGAGATTTTATTAGGCGATTAAATAAATTAAAAGAAGAGATTTTCGGTGAAAACAAGAGATTGGGTGTTTTTGAAAGATGATTGCGTTTCTAAATTCATTTCATAAAAAGTGAAGAGATCTCCAAAAAACCTAAGATTGAACTTAATTATGGAATTTAATGACTCACTTCGAATGGAGAGGTGGGTTGAAAACTGTTATTGATAGGGTAAATACCGTATATTCGTTAAGAAAAAAGTATCTTTTTGTCCTTTATTTTTGATTTAAAGGGGGGTGGAGTGAAGATGTAGCAAGTATATCCCAATAAAAATCAAAAAAAACTTATATTATAATCTGAATAATGAGTTTAGTTATGGAAGGATTTGTGAAAGCTGAGCCATTGATGAAATAGGGTAGCAGGAAAGGGGGATTTGATAAAAGATATTTAAAAACTGGTATTGAGAATTATAAACCAAAATAACTGGTTTGAAATAGGGTGAAAGTTGTTTATGAACTGAGTAATTCTTATTTTATTTTAAATTTTAATTTCTTATATTAAAAAATAAATACAATCAATAAGCAGATAAAGAAGAAATTTTATGTGTAAATTAATAATATGAGCTTTCTATGTTTGAATATTTAACCCTTAAGTTACTCGATATAATATAAAAATTATACCCAAGGAGGATAATTAGCAAGAGAAAAATGATGGAGATTTTACGCTATTAATAATTTCAATTAATTAACATATTTTAACTTCTTTATATTCAAATAATATAAAAAAAATGTATTTTTAAGTTTAATAGCCTTTTCAATTACAAAAAAAATCAATAAGGTGCAGAAATTTTTTTTAAATGTGAGATATGACAAAATATTATAGCAAAAGTATTAATAAATTTTCTACAGAATTTATTTTTTTGCCGTTGATTATATCTTTTTGACAGTTTATGCCAAAATAAAAAAAAATCATCTAAAAAAAATCATCCAGAATTTATTTTAAAGAAAACAGCGTTTAGAGATATTTTATTTCTATTTATTATTGTTAAAGCGGATTTACTTTCATCAAACATACTGAATCCTACGGGGGGGGGGGGTATTAAATAATCATGAAATAATTGCATTTTTTTTATAATATTGAGTAATTTTTGCAAATAAATGATTAAGAACAGATTAAAATCTCTTCTCTAGGCGCTTTATTTTTTATATAACACGGAATAAAGAAAATAGATTTTTAGGTTGTGGAAAAAAGAAAAAAAAATAATGAAATGACGCGACTTTGGAATTTGTGCAAAAAAGATGTTGTGAAAATTTTTGGAGAGGTTGAATCACATAATAGAATCAAGATGATAAAATTTAGTGAATAAAAAAAAATAAGCCTCAAAAAATGGGATTTCAATTTGTTTGTTATTTGTGATGTTTAAATTAATTTTTTTTATTAGCCCTGAAATTATTATGAGTAAAAATTTTTTTAACAGTAAAAAATTAGGCGCAATTGATAAAAACCCCTTTAAATCAGTACCATTAATAGATATAACATACCTTATTTCTACCGAACGAGAAAAAGTCGTATTTTTTTATGTTTATTTTATGCAAAATTTGGTGCTTTTCTTGATTTTTACAGTTTTTTTTCTAATTCGTTACTAATGCAACAAAGAACGGTACAAGTACACAGAAGACATATAAAATTTTTAAAAATTTATGGGAAATGCAATATAAAAGGAATCATGACAAAACGTGACAAAATATTGCCTAAGTAAAACGCAGTTATATTTTATTTTTAAAAGAATCAAAATTTTAATTATATTAGTCAAGATAAGATGAGTTCTTAATATCAAAAATATCAGATACAAACGCATCTTCAAAATGTCAGAATTTGATGATAGATGTGAATATGTAACACTAAATATGGTTTTGAAGGTTCTCAGTTCAACTTTTCTATAAATTTTTAAAATGTTAAAAGAGCATTTAATTAATTATTATTTTTTCTTTAAATTGATGAAAAATTCATAATAGGGAGAAATATTCATAATATACCAAGATAAATATAAAAAAAATATGGCCTTATTTTGTCATATGATTCTAATTTCAGCAAATATAGACTTAAAACTGGTAAAATAAAGAATCTAAAAATGGGATGACTACATATCAATCATCATCACATTACCCATAAATAAATATTAAATATGCTCCATATAGTTATAATAACTATCTTGGGTGTTTGATGTTAAATGTGTGAAAAGATAAGCTAAAAGGGGATTTGTGTCATTTTATTCACGAGAGAAAAATGATATTAAAATAAATAAATTCTACAATCAAAACCTTTATAACTAAATAAAAATACTTTCTAAACTTTAAATAGAATAAGAAAGATATAAATTATATCTTTTGCTCCAAAAAATTCATAATTTATTTTTTTACCACCCGAAAATTATTCGCATATAAGAAGAAAAAACATTATAGCTGAATAATTTTTTTAAATGATTGGATATACTCACATTGACTCTGGAGTATTAATTTTCATTTAAAAAATGCAAAAAAACATCTAAATTTAATGTTTTGAATTAAAAATTGCATGTGAATTATTATTATTATTATTATTATTATTTTAACCTATTTTATAGGAAAAAAAAATATAAACACAGCTGAGAAAATTATATTTATGGCTTTTATTGGCTTAATTTATTATTTAACTAAATTGATATATATTTTTTTCAGGTAAAAAAATGGATTTAATCTTATACCAGTATTTAACGTGAATTTATTTTTCATGGGTTATATCAAATAGAAAAAAGGATAACGTTTTATCTTTTTTACCTCAAAGATATAGTATATAACTTAGCATAAATGTAGTATAAGTGACTTTTTTTCAATATTTTTATGTAAAATAGTTTAAAAATATTAATCCTAAATCATTAAAACCATTCTTTTAAAAAAATATCAAATATTACACCATTAATTCGATTTGAAATTACTAAAACGTATCAATGGTAATATATAGAAATAAAAAATCGAGATTATATTTATTTATGTAAAATAAAAAAAAGTTTCAATGATTCAAAATGGAGCTTAAGGGTTGGTAAAAAACCCATATATTTTTTTCTCATAAAAATTTCGCCGAATTTTACAAGTCTTCACAAAATTTTCTAAACTTTCCCAATCAATTAATACCAAAAAAATAACAATAAACGCTATCATTATTACTGATTATTAAGTCGAAAAAGTGGTATCCTATACAGCTAAATACATAATTAAATTTGAGACTAATATCAATGTACCGATAAACGTCTTCTACAATTATTTGCAACTGATTTTTTTTCTCGGGGAAAATTAAATTCATCTAAATTACCTCGAAAATTAGAGGATACCTGTATTTTATTTTTAATATTCTTTTTTTATAAAAATCTTTTTATGTACAACTCTGTTTTCATGTTATCTTGGAAAATGAAATATTATAACTTTATTTATCGCTTTCATTTATTTTATTGGAAATTATCATATTTTAAAATAGTGGTTTTCTAATTTCATCATAAATATCTTTTATTTTCTCTAATTTAGACAATGAAAATTTATTTTATAAACACCTACCACTGTGAAATTTGAGTATTTTTTATATTTTTTTAATTTAAATATCTAACTTTGAAGATTAAATAATAACATGCACCTTTTTTTTCAAATGAATAATAAAAAAATTGTAATTTTTTAGAGTTTTTTTTTACTATGTTTCAGTGGTTCAGTTTTGGTTAATATTTTTTTGATAAATATTATCAAAAATAAATTTTTAAATCTCAAAAAAGTAAAGAGGTATTATTTTGAAAATTAAATATATTATAAGAATTCAGTATTTAAAAAATTCGTAAATAAATAGAATTAATTGATTTTAAAAAAACTCCAAAGGTGAGAAAAATGCAATCCACCTTATAAATCATTTTTTTTTCCATTATCATCTTTTTCTGTATTTTTTTTGGATTTTAAATTTCGTGCTGCGTATTAGCCCAATAAATTTTTAAAATACATAATACAGATATCACTCGATTTAATAGATTTTTTTTTGTAAAAAAATCGCATAAAATTAATATATATTTATGTGATATTCACTGCATATGTGATAAGAAAATAGGAGGATTTAATTCTGAAATAATGATTAACTTTTTGTAATTTTCATGGGATTTTCATTAAAAAATTTAGACATATCACTTTTTTTTTGTATCACGGAATTTTATTGTAAGATAAAGTCATTAAAAAATATACTAAAAAAATATGAAAAAAGGAAAAAGTCTTATAGAAAAGACTATTATCCTAACTAAAATAAGCTCCTCTGCCGGACTACCTGTTGCGTACCTACAGGAAAAGGGTTCAATCTACCAACCAAAATACCCCCTTTCCTGGAATTACTTCAAGTAGGCTGTATGACTGAGGTTACGTGCAGTCAAGAATTAAGCTCTTTTTCAATGAAAAATAGTTCATTGAATCTACTGAGCTCCTGGTCAGAGCCTACTTCTAACATGATTAATGAAATTAGGCTCCTATCCAAACGTGAGATTGATCGACATGGCTTTCCTACAAATAGCTGTTAGACGCTGAGATCCGTCTGGCTGTCGAGCGCTGGACTTGTGCACTAGACTATGTCTCAGCTGTTCTAAACGATCGGTTCTTCCTGTTTCTAGATGGTCCTCTTCTGGAATCGCTGTCCTCCGAATCGCTGTGCGCTGTCTCCACTATTCCCAACCAAGAATAGTACAACGCTGTGTGAAATTTTGGTCTAGTGTACTTCGAAAAGTACACTATTAAGCCCCTAAACCACTGCAAGGTATTTCA
>LSSL01002427.1:0-20930 GCA_001953115.1 Smittium mucronatum
GTCTGGTATATTAGTACCAAGTGTCCACTTTTGAGGTTTAAAGCTTAACTGTTAACTTTTATGGTTTTTAAAAAATTCAAATTTATAAAATTTACTATAAAATGAATGGAAAAATACTATATAACAATGGCATATACTAAAAAAGACAATGGCATATAGCTTGTTCGTGTTTTCTGCTTCGTTTTTTCAAAAAAGGCTAAGGGAAGCAAAAGGTATATTGGCCAGGCGTTGAATCGTCCAAAACTGACCAATTCGAATTTTTCCGATTTCCTGGAAGCCTATTCGCTGAGCTGGGTACAGGGCTTGAAGTTTGATCCAACTTCCAGAATTTTTTATTCCTCGATTTATAACCAAGTGTCCACTTTTTTTTTTTTTTTTTTTTAAAAGAATTTATTTTTAAACTTAATAAAAATGAACAAAAACACTATTAAAAAATTTAAAAAAAAGTTGAAAATTTTCGAAAAAATTCCCTACCCAACTCCGCTCCGCCGCTCTAGCAGCTCCGTACCCACTGAGCATTGGTTCAAGGGGGCTGGTGATCTACCAATACTTTCCAGTATTAATAGACGGGCAACACGAATACCATCCAAAAATTTCGCTGTTCCCAGTTCAATTAAAATTTACTATAAAATGGATGGAAAAATATTATATAACAATGTCATATAGCTTTTTCGTGTTTTCTGCTTCGTTTTCCCAAAAAGGAATTTTTTAGAAATCAATATAACTGAAAATAAACACTACTAAAAAGTCTAAATAACTATTAAAAAAGTTTTCAAAATTTCTATTAAAATATTGGCTAAATGTGTTTAAAAAAACATACACTAAAAATGACAAGCAATATTGTTTGCGTTTCCAGCTCTTTTATAAAGAAAGAATCGTGGAAATCGCACAAGCATTAAATACCGGAATCAGGTAAAAAATTCAATAGTTTTCCACCTGAAATCATTGATAATATAATATTTAAATGTTTTTTTTCGGGTTCACAAAGGTCATTGGTATTTCGATCTCTAGATACACATGCTAAGTCAAGTATTTCCCATTCATGAGAGGGTTTTCTGGATATTTTATCATCTATCATACCTGAATCTATGTTCTTATCCGAAATATTTTTTGATGTAGAATGATTAGGGTAGCGACTAGATTTATTGAAATTTGGTTTGGAGTTTTTATATGAGTTATTCTGATAAGGAAATGATATGTTAGATTGAATGTTTGAAAGAAGAGGTCTATCATACACATTTGTATTAATTTGATTTCTATCATAATTAATATAATTAGATTCAGTGTATTTATTGGATAAATACACCTTTGGGGGGTATTCGGCACTATGTTGACCCAATTTATCACCATCACAATCAATTAAGCATGAAATGCCTGAAATGGCATGGGTATTTTTGACATCTATATGATTAGATGTAAGATCCGTGTCAGCCAAAAATTTTATTCCGTTACCATTTAAGTCACGAGAATTAATGTTAAAAATATCTCCATGGGAGTTTTGGATAATACTGGAAGGCTCGGTTGCTTCAGTGTATTTGGAATTATCGTATAATTTCGATGAATATTTCGGATTTGAATAATCAGAATAAATACTAGTATGGTCATCAATGTTTTTAGATTTAGAGTTATAAAGACTAGAGTAATTTGGATATCCAGCAAAATCGCTTTCAAGATCAAAATTATGAAAATCTTTGGTTGAATAGGATTTCTTATTATCTAATTTTTGTAAATCTGATTCAGAGTCAGAGTCAAAATCAGAATCAAATTTAGGATCAAATTTAGATTTAATTAGATTTTCTTCAAGATGATCTATATTAGAGACAATTTCTGAAGCGGGAGACTGGATTTCAATGTCATTAAACTTGATTCCAAATAATTTAGAACCATCTATGTCTTTAACATGATATATATTGCTACTGAAGTACGAACTCTTAAAATTAAGCTTGGAGCTTATGTACAAGTTAATTGTATTGTTTTTTTTGTGAAAAATTGATCTTTTAGAGTGTTCCGAATCGAAAATAAAACCATGATCAGGTTTATCACGAACTTTAAGAAGAAATATAATAATGGCATGTCTGTGATCGAAAGGATTAAGCAGTACAATTCTCGAAATATTTTTGTTTAAACTCCAAGAAGACATGCTGATTCTAAGATTTAGCCATCTAGTCGCCATCAACGCTATAGAATTTTCTGAGTGTAATGATGTTTCTGACCTATTTTTTTTAACATGATTGGGAAAAAAGGAATTAAACTTTGACCTGAACAAGGATCGGAAATATATATCATCAACCCTGCTGTTTAAATGACCAAAATCCGACTGATAGCTTGTTTTTATATCGGTTTCATTTACCCTGTAAGTATATGATCCAGAATAGAAGTGTGAATCGCTAATTAAACCTCGATTTGATCCTTTTGAATGACGCTTAAACTCATTTATGCAACTATCAGTTCTAAAGTTATGATCTTTAAAGATGGAAGATATGATATCCTTTGTTAATGGGGGATAAACATTTGAAAGATTGCTATTAATAATACCATGTGAATTTATTAATATTTTGGTTATGCCATTCTCTTGGAATAACACTATCTTTTCAATAATCGATCCGTAAATGTCAAAAAATAATTGGAATTTGTGGCTTATTGTTAAATCTCTTTTATACCGGGATTTAATATGATAGACAAGCTCATGAAGGATAAAAAATGGCAAGCATTCGTTGTAGATAAATAAAGATAAATATCTAGGTGTCATCGAATAATTTGATCCATTTTTTTCTTGGCATAATGATAAAAGATTGAGTTTGGAAGATTTAAAATGTTTGGATGAGTTCATGAATATCTTATTAGATCCCTTTTCAAGAACGAATCTGTGAATCGAGGAAAGTAAATATAAACTAGAAATTTTTATGCCATCCGGATTGAACTCGTCTGGTATTAGATTATTTGCAAAGTGAAATTTTTGATGTGATCTTGTAGGCAATTTCTCGGTTCTTTTAAGTTTAAAAACATTTTTTGATTTGCGTCGTATCCTTAAACTGTAGGAATTTGAATTGAAACAGGAATATTCAAGAATATTTGTTGAAAAGGTCTTTTTGCGATTCCATTCTAAGATATGAAAATAATTCGACTTTCTTAATTTTGAAGTATAGAAATTGTTTCGGATCAGTGAACATCTTAGCAATGTTTGATATTTAGGAAATCTGTAGTAAAAAATATGATTTAGGGGAAACTCTGATTCCCCCTTTTCACTGGATTCCGAAAATTCTTTGCCTTCAAAGAAATTATTGGGGGAATTAGAGAAGTTAGAAACCTGGTTAACTTGGTTAATATGGCCTTCATAAGCATTAAATATGGGATTTTTAGTTTCGAGGTTGGAAAGTTCGTGTAAGGGGCTGGAGAAATTAGAAAAGTTTTCAAGACTTGATTTTGATTTAGAATGGCTATCAGTTTTGTTACCAGATAAATTGGAGGGAAATATAGATGAGGAATCTCTTTTGCTTGAGGTTGTTATCAAATTAGCAGCTTCTGAAAGAATTTTAGACTGAAGTTGGAATTCATTAGAATGGATATGATGAACTTTATGATTGATAGTAGCTTTCTGTTTGCTAGTTGTTGGGTATCCACCGGATTGAGAAATGTTTCTGTCATTTTTATCTCTAAAACTGTAAAAAGACCCATGATAATTAATTATGGAATTAATCGTTTGAGATGAGAAATGAGAGTGTTTGAAGAATTTTTTCAGTTCATTTGAGCTTTTAGAGATTAAAATCAAATTTTCATTAGTTTCTAAAAATGATAAAAGAGGTATCGGTTCGAACAAATATTCTTTGAAATCAGTATCCTTTTCTACAGACCAAGGTTTAAGGCCCTGAAAAGGATTTGATAACATTTCTGAGACTGATCCCCACATAGAATCCTGCAAGTAATCTTGTAAGGATTCATTTAGCAATTTATCAACAAACATCCTTGACCAATTTTTAGAATATGATAAAATTTTATCATTCTTAATTTTAGAGGTATATGTATCTCTATGGTTCTGGTAATTCTCAAACCAAAACTTTCCCTTTTTTACCCAGTCACTCATATTTAATTTTATCATCATCGTACTGTTATGATAATCTTGTGAAATTATTGATTCGGAGGATTGACTTAATCGGTTCTTAATTCTGTTTTTGCTTTGAGACAATAACTTCTGATCGAAAAAAGGATCAGGGTCTTCCAATGAGTGTCTAATGTTTCTATTTTTTTTTGATTCCAATTTTAGTTGAGATGTATCAGTGCGTGAAAATTTTTGAAGTCTTGTGGTCTTGGGGTTACTGGATTTCGAATAAAGAATTGAGCTCACATCTTTCTGTTTTAAAATTACGTGCATTCCAAGGCATGATGGTACATTAGAGTCATAGTTATGTGTTTTAGTTTCATTTATGTTAAAGTCTTGATAAATGGAATCAATATTGGATCCACTTGGTCTGGAAGATTTTACAAAATATCTGGTGCCATTAGAACAAGCATAGCCAGATGATGTATGATTGAAACATAATCCGCAATTGCAAAATAAACAAACAAATGACACTTTATAAACAGAACCATCAGATAGCATAATCTCATCTTCAATAGATTCAATATCATTATCATAAATAAGAGAAGAATCCGGTTTGATTTTATAAACTGTTTTACAGCTGGGATTTTGGTTATTATCGAAATTATTTTTCTGTAAATCCATTAAGTGTGAGTCGTAGATATTAGATTTATCGGATTTAGAAACAAAACTTTCTTGAGAATAATTATAACCGTTAACATTTGTTTTTGATTCATATGGAAAGGGGAAGTTGTCTTTGCTAATGGGAACACTCGATCCTCTGTTAGATTTACTAATGCTATGGTCAGAAAATAGCCTAAAACAGGTCATATGATTACTTCTGGTTATTCCATCTCTAAATAGCCCATATCTATAACCATTTAAAAGAAGATAATCGACTATTTCGACTGGATATTTAGAATTGAGGTTTTTAGGATTGGATAATTTGGGCGGGTCTGTGATGTCGAGATAATTTCCACCAATCTCCTCATAAGATGGCTGGGTATTATTATCGAAACTTTGAAAGTCAAGCTCATTAGAAGAGTATACACTAGATCGACTTTTTAAGTTTAGAGATGAACCGGGGACAGGTTTATCAATAGAATGGAGAGAATCTTCAATTAATGGGCGAAAAACATTATCAATATAAATGACTAATCTAGAAGATTCCTTAACAGAATAGAGAGGAATAGAAGATAAAATCGATAAGATTTTAGATAAATCTAATCTGATTCCAAGACTCTCTAAGAGATTTTTAGGCGGAGGAAGATAACTATTTTTAAGAAGAAAATCTTTTTTTTTAATCTTTGTATCAATAAAATTCATCTCCTCAGTGTTTGGATTGTTGCTAGTATCTTTTATAGATTCATAATATAGATTTTTATCATAAAGGGCTCCCTCATTTTTTTCTAATGTGTCATTAAATTGAATTTTAACTTCCGTTTCTGCCACAGCATTCGAAGTTTTTTCAAACTTGTTGTGTTCAAGATGATATGCGTTGAATTCACCCGAAGAGCACAATGGTGAGTTTTTCATATCCGAAAATTTTGATGGGCTATTATTAGGAAGGATATGACTTTTTTGATTCATTGGAAATGGTTTGGTGTGATTGGATAAGAATTCAGGAGTAATAGCAATTGGTTTAAGCAGTTCTTCGATTAATCTTATCTGAATATCATATAAAAAAGGTTTTATATTTAGTAGACTTTTTATTTTGCTAAGTTCGAGAGAGTATTGTTTCAATGGATTTTTACCTAATCTATAGGTTGTATATCCAGGAAATTGAGCAGAAAATGAAGATAGATATCTTATAATTGTGCTCATTTTAATCAGAATAGAATCAGGTTGAATTTTGACATCGACAATGAGAAATGATCTACTGGTAGCTACGAGTAAATAGGAACTATATGCAACAAATGGCTTAAAATGGTTTATAAATGAACTTTGGTCCTCGAGTTCGGATGTATCAGTATAAGAGGATGGAATAAAATCATCGCTAAGTATATTTGAATTTTCTCTGATCGAAATTTTTTTTATGTTTTTAACTCCATTTGTGCGCACATCTGGTATATTTTTGAATCTGCTTACGTTGCTATAAGGATATATATTCAGTTTTGGACTATTATTATCTTTCAAGCCATGAAATTTAGTATATTCCTTGGTATCAGAATTTTTAGATCTTTGATTTTTTTGGTTTGATTTGGAACTGGTAAAATTCTCATTTTTGATTTTGGAAAAATTTAATTCGTCAGTGAGATTATTAACATTGGCAGTATCATCAAGGTCGGATATGTAAGTGTCAGCTGAATAAATCTTGTTATAAATAGAATTTCGGAAATTCTTCGAATTAGTTTCAGGGTCAATTTTAGATGAATAGAATTTGCTTGGATTCTTGGAATGGGGTTTAAGGGGAAGGCGGCCTAATTTTACATCCGATGACACCCATTTAGGATATTTCAGCATATCAAAGGCTTCGTAAATAGGAATTTTTCTTTGAATTATCTGAACTTTAAGCATTCCAACGGACTTCAAATATCTTAAATATTCCTCGAGAACATTTTTCATAATTTTACTCATTAAGACAAAATGTTTGTTTATAGATTCAACGTCATAACTTAAAGGCTGTAAAGACTCAATAATAGGAAACATTTCGCAAATAGATATCAGCACTCTTGAGTTATTTAACAAATCTGTTATGTCAGCGTGTTTAATTTCATCTAATTGGTTCAAGTTATTTCGAGAATTTTTTGTATTATTGGGAGTTTCCCTGTAATTAAAATTAGAATCCAAATTTAGACCATTTCCAAAGTTGTTGATAAAGAGATTATCCAGGGAATCAGTTTTTTTGGCCATGGGAAAACTGAAGCTGTTTAACAAATTGAAGTTAGCCAGAGATTTTTTACCCCTAAATACAGAATTTTCAGAACCTAGATCATATTTACATGTAGAATTAGTTTTTTTCTCGGGAATTTCAATGGAAAAAGAGGGTTTATTTTCGGCTATTAAAGAACTCTTGTAATTAAAAGTATTAAAACTTTGTGGATTGAAAGCGTCGATTTTCTGTGAGAATGAATATTTATAAAAACCACCATCTTTACGCATATTCCTGAAGTATAACTTTTGCCATTTGTCAGCAATAATGTTAAATTTGTTTATCCATGCAGTCACCTGTAGCCTTGAATCATAAGCTCTAAGAGTTCTAGAGGACAATTTGAAAAGAGGGTCGATATAAAAAGTTTCCAAAAATGGTTGAGTATAATCAACATAAAGCAATTCTCTGGCCCAATTAAAATGCGACAATAGGTTTTCACCAGCCTTGGACTCAATGACATCCTCGGTATCAGTTTTGAAGGTATTTAGTGAATAATATTGTTCAATAGATGAGTTCATAGATAATCTTTGATATACATAATTAATTCTAAAAAAAATATCGAAGATACTGGAATTTTTGTATGACTCCAAATAGGGAATTTGATCACCATGTTTGATTCTCCAAGAAAAATCAAAATGATTAATTATATCTCTAGTAATATTAATATCCATCCATGAAAGATTCTGGTTATCAACACTATTTCCTAAATGGAACAAATTCCTTTGTGATTTTCTTGTGAGTGAGTACATCCCCAAATCGTGGGAAACAACTAAGCTTACCAGATCAAACCGACTTCTTTCATAAAATATTATATCCCGAATTTGTTCACAAAAGTAGCTAAAAAATTTTTTTGAGATATTGTACCCCACTATCGATAAATTATTTTGGGATATTCTGAAGAATAATGTGATATGTCTTGATGAATACGGAAAAGTTAGAGAACCATCCTCGATTTCATCATTTCCATGAAAAGGAATGAAATATCGTTCTTTTCTTTTCTTCTTTTCAACTAGTTTATTTTTAGTTTTATAACTGTTATCGTTGACTTTTGATGGATATTGTAAATTTTTATAAGTATGGGATTTAATGGTTTTACGATCTACAATTAAATCATCAAAATTATAATTTTTTGGATCTAACCTAGATAAACCTTCAAATTCAAGTTTAGGATACTCTTTCATGGTAGAAGAGTTTTTTTTTTTGCGTGAACCTAGAACGGTCTTCCTTGGAATCGGTTCAGGAGGATATTCTGGGTGATTTAACCCAGGTACATAGCTAGAAATGGATGATTCTGTAAGTTCCATTTCTGAAGCCAATGATTTCAAGTGCAGAACGGATTCCCCATCTTTGCTACTGGAAACCGCTTTGTGGTCATTAAATTCACCAATATCCCTAATGAATGAATCCATATCATTTGCATTATTAGTATAATTAAGCAAAGATGACTTAGTAGGGCTCGGTTCTAATTTAAAATCTTTAGAGGCTCTCAAAGGATAATTTTCATTAAAAATGGTGTTGGAAATTTTAATAGATTTGACTGAGTCCCGAGACATTAAGCTCTCAGATTTATTAGTTGGGGATACAGGTCTAAATCGATTAATGAAATCATTATGGGGTAGTTTCCAATTCCAATTTTCATTATAATACTCGGCTCTAGACCTAATTTTGGATCTGGGAAATGTTGTACTAGTAAAACTATTTCGCTTAGATCCATTTTTAGAAAAAATTTTGCGGATTTTTTGGCAGCTCTCGGAAGTCAATGAGTTATTTATGGGATTTAAGGCATAGCGACCAGAATTTAGGCTGGATGATATATGTCTATGGGATTTTGACTCGATCGAATTTAAGCCGATTTTGATTAAATCTTTAATTTGATTTTCAATTGAGGTTTTTTGATCGTCATAATATTTTAGACTGATTTCACTGTTATCATCAAGGGATTCTAAAGCCTCGCTTTTATTATTTTGGATCATATTTAGAGATACATTTCCCAGAGGGAAGCAACTAGCTATATTATAAACTCTTTTGATAGTTTTTGCTTGGTCAGTGGCCATATTATTTTGAATGTTAGAGCTTATGGGTTTTCCTCCAAGTGTTAAAGAAAGGAAAGTTCTTCTTTTTTTTCGGGAGAGAGTACGAGAATCAGAAAGACCAAATCTGCTAGAAGGGATGGTTTCATTGAAATTATTTCGGATATGAAAGGGGCCTGATTTCAGGGTTTCATTTGAACTATGAAGACTTTTTTCAATAAATTCACTTTCTAAATCGTAAAATGCAGAACTAGAAGTGTAAATTGGGATTTTTCTGGGAGGGTGACCTTGTACGGTGTATTTAGAAGAATCCAAATTAGCAGGAATAATTCTAGATACCAAACTACTAATGCTATCTACGAGTGAGTATATCCCTTTGGATAAATTTAAAGAGTCGAATTTTATATGAGGTATAGATGATATATTCTGTTCACCAATAAAGGATATGAGAGAATCAATATCCTCCTTCTCTTTATAATTAGGACCAAATTCAAATGATGTGCTTGATTTAGACAGTGTAGGAGAAATTTGACTTTCCATTGCAAATTCGCATAGACTTTCCCAGTAAACGCTAAAAATCCTATTCAATAGGATACTAGTATCCAACTGACCTACAGACCAAACAGTAAAAGATAAGTGGGTAATTTTGTTAGAGCAGAAATAGCCGTCAGAGGGAGCATTCATGGCTGGAGATATATTTTTTGAATGATTATTTTCTGAATCAAATGAACGGTTTTCAGTTTCATGGGGCCTACTGTATAGATTGTTGAGCATATCATAATTTACTTGCTTCTGATTAAACAATATTTCGGGAATCGACTCTTTGAGAGTCCAAATAAACCTTTTGGATTCCATTAGCTGTTTTAAAACACTTTTTTTAGAAAATTTTGAATTTTTGCATATATTGTGGTGTGAACAATAATACTGAATTTTTTTATTTTTATTTTTCTCGAACCTATGCGGTGTTATTTGAATAGCGGATATCCCTTTTCCCAATTGAAAACTGTCTTTTTCTGAAATTCTAAGTGGTTTTATGGAATTGTAAAGGAAGTTTAAGTTATACAAAATTCCAGCTCTATCGCTGACATTCAATAGAGTATCATGAACATTAGCGTCTAGAGGAAAAAGATTCTTCGTAAAATTATTAATGTCATATGTATCAATTGACTCACAAAAACCTTCATTAGAATCGCTTTTTTTATTGAAAGACCCAAATTTAGACATATTCTGAACAGTATCATTGTAAATCTTTCTGGAAATATTTTGATTCAAACTAGGTAAAAGGTTTTCGTTTATAGTGCTCTCAAATATTTGGAATGTTGATTCGCTAACATGCTTTAGAAAACTTGGAATTACGTGGTTAATGTTATGCTTCAAAAGACCGATAAAAGAAATTTGGTTTGAGTTTGAATTGTTAGAAAATTTATATTTTTTTAAGTGATTTTTCTGAACCATGAGGTTATTCCTCCCACCTAAATTATGAAGTGAAGAGCCCAATGAAGGGCTGTTATCCCATTTTTCTTTAGTGTTGGGGGGTTTTTTTCCTATTTTGTTATTTGAAAATCTCGCCACAGATTCAGGATTACATTTGGTGAAAGAAGCAAATTCCGGAACAGGCAAATAAATTGTTAATGGGTTATTGTTCTTGTTAAATATGAAATTTAAATCATCATGCACCAATCTAGAATTTCTCCCAAGGTGAAGACACAATTCGGGTAATATGACGTTTACCTTAACCCATTCTGATATATATTCAACTAAGCTGTCAGTCATTTTCTTGGGAGGAGAATCAAGTCCAAAAAGTTGCAAAATCAAATAATTTCGGGAAATCACAGAGTTAGAATTATGTAAAGCTCCATCCCTAGAATTAATACATGATGCATTCTGAGGATGCTCTATATTAACATCTGTTTGATAAACAAACTTGTTACTGGCAGAGTTTTTAAGATTAGAAGTAAGCTTTGATTCAAGGAGAGAAACTTTTCGATTAAAAAACATATCTGGCTCCATTTCTGAATTTTCATTAATATCTTTTCTAGAGATTAATTCAAGAGGAGCTTTGAAAAAAACATTTGAGTCAAGCACTGATTCAGATAAATTACTCCGAGAGAAAGGAACAGTATTTAAAAGGGATCCACTGAGATTTCTCCTATGGTTATATTTTATTAATATTCTTGGGTCTCCGAAAGAATCAGTTGCTAGGGAAAAACAATCCACCTTCTTATTTTTAGATACAAATAAATTGTAGCTCTCGGTTTTCGAGAAATTAAATTCTTGCTCATAAATTTTATTGTCTATAGTTGTGGGCTTTTCTACAATAAAATAAGGTTTTAAGCCTCCTTGGATATATTTTGGGGAAATTTCTGTACCCATTTTAGAATTAGATGTAGAATCTCCAGTGAATACTCTAGGCTTATAGGATTTCTGATGCAGAAATACATCGGTTTGATTTGAAATAATTTGTGTAGACTTTTCACTTTCCACAGATTTACAAAAATCTGATAACTTGAGGTTATTCTTGTAATCGATAGAAAATGAAAGACTTGGTGATTCATTATCTAGAGCTAGTTTATTACTAGCCTTTGGTTTAAGATCAAGTGAAGAATAGATAGAAGAGGGTACCATAATGTTATTGAATTTTTTGTTAAGGTCATTTTCTGAAAACGGTGGTTCATCGCTAGAAATAAGGGGAACTATTTTAGGTTTTTGGCTTGTAAATTCAGCATTAAAACATCTATCAAGTGGAATTTCGTTTGAGCTTGAACTTGGAAACGTTTTAATATTTCCATGATTATGCATATAAGATGGTTCATACATTTCAGGAATGGGCAAAGATCCATTTGATCTTTTGGTTAATGAATATAGAACTGGAAAGAAATCCGAGTTTAAAAGGTACAGATTTTTATTTCCTAAGCCAAAGAATTCGTTAGACGCTTTAATGGGTATTAGATCTCTTAAAATTATCCTTTTATTAAGAATCTTTCCTTTAAAATTAAATTTGGGTTTCCCCAAGTCGCTAATATACGTATCCATAGTATTAATAATGTTTTCATTATTGTTAGAAGATGTATACGTTATCAGGCCCAATCTATCAATAATATCCTTTTCTTGAAAGATATGTTTATTAGAATGGTATTCTAGTGGTTTTTTTTTTAATGATTCGTTTTTGCTCCTGAAATTAAAGGGTTCCCTTATTAAATAGCTTATGTTATCATTCGAAACTTGAACGGACCTAAGGTTATACCCGGATGTATTTTTCTGACTTTGGGTAGAACTAGAAGAAATAACGTGACCTTTAGAGCTACCGAAAGATGGCAAATGTTGAATGGACAACTTGGCATAAAATATAGAGTTGTCTTCTCTGAATACATACATATTTTTTCTGTTTTCAATGCTATTATTCCCTAGTTTACTATTGATTATGGATCCTAAAAGCTTTTTTGGGTTTATCCTGGAATGAATTGGAACAGCTGCCATGAATTTCTCCGGGCATGAATAGAAACCTAATCGATCAAATTTGTTTTCTCCAACTAATGATATGATATCTGGGCTTTCACAAATATCAGGCTCTGAATGGAAGCTGATTTTTGAAGTGTCGCAAACAATTACCCCTGTACTTATTTCAGAATATTGCTCTGAACCAAATCCAAATGATGATTTAATATGTTTGAAAATAGTGGAACATTTATTCTGAAGGTAGTTTTCAGATTCGTCATCAAAAAAAGCTGATTCAGTTTCAAACCCAGGCTCAATTAATAAATCCGAAGATATATGGGTGTTAGAAAGCTGTGCTAGCAGTAATTGTTGAGTAGTAGCTTTAAGTGCAGAGTCTACAAGAATTTTTAATTTTTCCATTAATGAATGAATGACAGATTTCACTATTGAGGACTTTAGGCTGTAAACATGTGCAGATATAATCAATTTTAAATTTTCCCTGTTTAACTTAAGCATAAACCATATTCCAGGAGACTCAGCACAGGAACTTTGAAGAAAATTATTAAAATCATTATTTGAGTAATGCTTTGTGGGCAAGTTAAATTCATAGCCACTTGTCATAGGGTCAGAAAAATAATGACCTGAGTTTATTGGCGAGTTAAAAGCATTTCTAATGTTGTAAATAGAGCTCTGGATTTTAGTTTCTTTTGTGTGAAACAATGAAAGTTTATTGGGGTCTAATTGGATTTTGAGGTTTTTAATTTCTAATAGCACAATTTTATCAATTTTTGTCAAAATATAAGGTCCAAAATTTTGGGAAAGTAGTTTTTCAGTGAACAAATTAAAGATTTCATCATCTTTGATCAAAGATACATGATCAAATTTTTTAAGACTTTCTTCGAAATTTTTGTATTGGTGCGATTTGTATTTGATTTCAGGGTTAGAGCCAGAAAAATGTGGAGTCTCATTAACATATAATTGATCTATACCTTTCAAGATATCTGTTAGATGCAAATCCAAAGTATCGGTGAAAAAGTTGCTTGTTCTAGAGTCAGAATTGAACTTTTCTAGTTTTTTTGAAATGTTTATGATAGACCATGCAGAATCAAGAATTTGGGGAGTTTTATTGCTAATTGAGTTCAAATAAGATAACGTTTCGTTCGAAATATGCAATTCAATCGAACTGGTAAGTCGATTTATGCTGTTAAATTGGGAGGGTGGAAATTTCTTCAAAATCTGATTATTTGATTTGAAATATTTTCTGCTAAAATAACCTTCTTCAACTTCATTATTTTCTAAACAATTAGGTTTGAAATTAAGTGAATATGAATTAAAATTTTCTGAATTATTCGAGAGGCTAATACCATCTACGGGGTTTTCAAAGTAGGAACATTTTACGTTCATTACAACACTGACATCAAGAGAATTAGAAAAGGAATTAAATAATGGACTCCAAGATATTCCTGATTTTTTACAAGCCTCGATAAGAGATATAGGAAAAGGACCGTTTTCGATGCAGAAGTTTCCACTAAGTCCATTATTTGAGGTTCTTTGTCTCTCTAACTCTAATAAATCGCCTTTAATAGAAACTTTGCATTCCAGAGAAATTAATAAAGGGTTAAGAGAGAAATCGATCAATTTTTCTATTTGAGATTTTTTGAGTTCATTAGGGAAGCAAAAATATACATTTTCGCAATTAAAGGATCCGAGAGATGGTGCGTTTATAATATGTTTATTTCGTGGATTTTCACTAAGGTGGTCATTCAAAATCGAAAAGTCTTTTAATATTGATTCAGAAAGGAAAGTGTTCAGCTTTTCGCGTCTTTCTTTAATAAAATCATCAATTGGAAAACCTGCCATCAATAATTTGTTGGAGTAAATATCAAAACTGTGCATGAAAGTTGTAACATCAAATTTTAAATGATCAGTTTTAATGTATCTAGAATTAGCGAAAATTGACTGTCTATTTTCTTTGAACCTCTTTCCCATTAAAAGACTCATGAAATGGGATTGTGCTAGTGATTTATCGTACAATTGTTCAATAATCCCTAACTGAGTTAAAGCATCATCCGAAAATTCAGGCATTTTATCGCATTTTGACGTACATCCACCAAAAGCATACCCCTGACCCTTATATTCGTCTTCTATTAAGATATTACTACTATTATTAGTAATCTGGTCGTGATCTCGATCTGGAAAGGAAGATTGCTTTTTAGGTTCTTCGTTATTAGTAAAAAGATCTTGTGATACAGGAATATTTATAGGTCTGATCTTAAAATCAGACCCATGACTGAGATTAGGACTAGAATCAAATGGTGAAACTGCGCTTCGCTTCATTTCCTCGTTTTCCAAGCTACACTCAAAGGCCAAAGTGTAACATTGCAAATTCTGATTATTAATATATCGTAACATGGATTGTGATCGATAGCTTGATCCTATTCCAAAAAATTTTTTAGAGAATCCTTCATTGGAATCACTGTTTTCTGACATATAATCCTGTTTCCATTTAACGCTATTTTTTTTAAGACGAGAACTGCTAGTCTCAGAAAGGGATTCGTCATTTTCATTATCAAAATAAAACTTTATACTCGTGTCACGAGCATTTTGTTCAAGGCTTTCTAAATTAAGAGACTGGCTTCTAGTTTTATTTTTAGTGGATAATTGGTTTGATTTTCCCTTATTATTTATAAACGGGACATTTTCAGTAAGGATGAATTCTTTCTCTCCGGTGGTTGTAATGATGTTGGGAAAGCTTATAAATAAAAATGAATTTTGATTATTTAGTCTTTTAACATACCACTTATCGAGAACTGGGTTATCCACAGTAAAAGTAGGAGAGATGGTAGATATTTTCACTGAAGGATCCATCTTGGGGAGTTGCTGCATTATTTTCCCAGCAAATTTGAGTTGGTAAAACTTTTCATCCGAAATAACCATAGAATCACAATATTTAAACAAAGAAAATTCTAAAAATAATCTAAAAAGAACTTGAGAAAAATTTTCGAGTGATTTAGAATCATAAGGATAATTGAGGGATAATGAATTGGGTTTAATGTCATTATTGATATTTGAACATGAATTCGAAATAGAAATTACTTGAGGATTTTCATAACTTTTATTGTTTTTGTTCACATCAACATCGTAAATTACATTGTTGACATACCTTAGTATAAGAGGATTAAGCTCGTTAGACAAGTAGTGTGTTAATTCCTTTCGAATAGGACTATTTTTCTTTTTCATAGTACGAGAATCACTGAAATATGATTTTTCAAGCATATACGTGCGATGAAAAGCAGAGTTTTGTAGGTCTTTGGAGAAATTCGGGCTAGCGGGATCGGATATCATTTTTTGGCTATGAAATCCATGAAGCATGTTATTTTCTGTATCAAAAATATTATTGTTAACGGGCTCACGTGGGATTCCGTTTTTATCAAGAACAAAACAGGGATCATAAGTATTTGTTGTATCAAGCAAGCTATTACTGGTTTTTTCATTAATATTTTTCAAGTCTGTCTCTATAACCTGATTTGTAACGTTCCTAAAACCATGCCTGGATGGTTCATTAGCTACAATTTTTTTTGATTTTATATCATTTGTTAAAAGAGTAAAAGGGATAACCTGATCACCATCATTTTTTCCACCATTTACACTGAGTCTTATATTACTATCCAAAGGAAGGTTAGGGTTAGAAAAGTTTCTAAAATCAGTTAATACATCAGAAGATAATTGGGGTTCCTCGCTTAGAGGAACGGAATAATTATTTTTATTTCCAGGCGAAGCTAAAGGGTTAACAAGAGCTGAATTGTCAATGCCAAAATCAGGAAAAAATAACCCATCCGTTTTTTTTTTAACAATGTAATTTTTTAAGTTCGGGACAGTACTTTCAAGAAATGGTTCGGGATTAGCTTGAAAGCTATGTTGGACTTTAATCTCGTTAGAGTCGGAATTTTCTATTTCTTCATCGTGATGTAGTAATCCGTCCTGCTCTATGATTCTATTAGAATAAATTTCAGGATTACTAATCTCCGGTAAACTTAAAAGTCTCAATTGAAATCTTGATAGTGTAAGCATTGATATGGGAGCAAACATTGATTTATTTTTTATATTTTTCATCATTTTGGGGTAAATCAACTCAAATTTTCGCTTGGGATTCAAAATTTTCAAAAAACTAACTATCGGCACCATTAAATTGACATCCTCCTCAAATAAGAACCTAACCATAGTTTCAAAATAGGGTTCAATCCATATTTCAGTATGGACACTTAATTTTTTTAAATCCACAGTTATAGAATATTTTATTGAAGACAATGTAAGAGTTTCGTCATCACTAGGAACTTCGTTGTAAAATGATATTTGAAAATTTCCCTCAATATCTGTGGGGTCGATAAAACTACAATAAGGTATTTTTCCAGTCTCACTATGAAAATTGTTTTTGCCATTAGGCGAGTTTAGTCTTGATAATGTCTTCAAAGCTCCTTCAGACGCGGATAACAGAGTATAACCATTTTGCAGCCTATTTCGACTAACTTCCGCAGCAACTCTAAACAAGGTTTGACAGAGCTCGGCTCTTTCCAGTTCAGTAGGGCTTACTGAAATATCATTAGAGCTCGGGAAATCGTTCATTTGATCTTCAACATTCATGTAAACCCATTCCCACTCATCTTTATGAGAATGGGTAGAGGATGCAAATTGAATCCAGTTTTTGTTGTAATCATTATCCAAAGAATGCTGAACAACATCCTTGTGGTATTTGATTGAGGGATCCAAAAGTAGGTGTACAGGTCGCTCAGCTTTATAAAGGGGTGCCAATATTTCATCGTTATAAAACACCTGTATTGAATCAAGCTTTTTTGTGCTAAAACTCTTTTTTGAGCTGATATTGGATGAGGGACAATCCTGGTTTATAGAAAATTCAGATTCTCTAAATTTTTTGCCATCGACATTAATTAAATTAGCTCCTGAACTTTCAATTGAAAAACTAACTCCTGGAATATCTTCATTGATGGATGAATATTTCTGGTTTGTGGTTATTTTTTCCATTATTTCTTTGGAATGGAATGAATTTATTTTGTTATGTAATATGTCGAAAACCATCATCTGGGCATCGCTTATTCCGTTAAACACAGTGTGAGTTATTCTCATTGACCAATTAGTTGTGAATTTCCATTGGGCAATTACGAATGAAGGAAATGCAAGGTATAACCTCATACTATCTGGTAAAAAGGTGATAGCCAAGTTGTTTTCATTACTTAGTTCGATAAATTCAACATCAGAAGAAAATCCTCCATCAGAAAAATTTAAACACGATTTCATTAAATCGATTTTTACTTTTTGATTTGTATCTGCGTTGCTAAAATCATTATCAGGAATAGAGTCCTTTGAAGAAAGATAATTATCCGAGATAAATTGATTTAAAAGATCCATTCCTATATGATTTAGTTCCTTGTAAGGAAGACTCTTTAAAAAAGTTTCAATGAGATGACTAGAAAGAAAAATTGTATCTACACTGACGAAACTGGAGAGTGTAGAAATCCAATCTTCTTTTTGGTAAATCCAGAGTGATAATAATCTGTATATGAATCTCTCTTGGGTTTCCAGTCTTTCTATAGCCATATTAGTGGTGTGGCTTTGATTATTTTTCATTATTAGATTCATTTTGGCTGGATTAGTCAATGGGATTATTGAGGATGAAAAAAGCACTTTAAGTTTCTCATCTTTCTTATGAATTTCATCCAAAAAAAATAGTAGGGTTTTGGCCTTTCGAGCAGTGACGTTTTCTGTAGCGTTGTCGTCAGATAGTTCTAAAAATAGAAGTGTGAAAAGTTTATATGACTTGATGTTTATTTTCACAAGGTTCTGAAAGGATTGGGATCTTTGAGACATCCTTTTTACACTGTTTCTGAAATTTATATTGTCAGATTTCGGTACACCACCTGGAAAAAATGTACTCACTAAACTGTAAGTGATGGTTACATTAGGCAACCATCGTAGCAAAAAAACCAATTCTATTTGCTCCCCTATTGCAAAATTAGTGCCCGCAGATCCTGATTCATCTAGAGTTCTTGAAAACCCATTTTGTGCTAAAGGCCGTATTTTTATCTCTGAAAGTATAAAACCTTCTTTTATCCTTGCCTGTATAATAACACCTAATCCTACAGGCATTTGATATTCCCTATATCTGGCTACAACAGTTTCAACATCGGGGGAAACAGAATATTCATCCCAAGGGAAAGATGTTGCCAAATTATTTAAGTTTCTTTGGGGCTGTTCGGGATGATAATTAAGCCACTCTCTAGGAATATCTCCTATTCGAGGAAGTCCTGTCTGTACTGCATGGATGCTGCTTTTGTACAATGAATTTACCAAAGAAAGCTTAGAGACCAAAAAATTTTCATGAAAGAAATTTATCTGGCCATGAACGGCAAAAGAAGGCAGATCAGTAGAATAGAAAAACTCCCCTGATAGAGATTCCGCTACGAATCTTAGAAACTCATTATCAGCTACATTTCCTAGTACAACCATTGGATTAAACCCAGCGTTGGCCCCAACTTGAATAATAGAACATTTTACATTGGATTCAACAAACCACCCTGAAATGTTCAGATGTTTGGAAGTTCTAAAACTTGGTTCAATAACGCCATCAGTTATTAGCATAAACCCTGGTGAATATAGCGGCGGTAGTAACTCTAGTACATACTTAGCAACCTCTAAAAGCTCGTGTATTGGGGGAAAAGCGGTATTAATATAGGGTTCTGCATCGAAATTCTCAAATTCATCTGATAGGACTTTTTCTTTATTGCAATTCCTTATTCTCATTTTAGAATCTCTCATAATTTTGGAGTATCTCCTGATTCCAGCTGAAACGGAAAGAATCAATTCAGATATTTTGCCCGCTGAAATATACTTAGAATGTAATATAGTCGAAAAACAAGGTGACAGATTATGCTCACCAATTCCGTTAATGTTGAAATTATTTTTGAATTCTGTTTCGCTTTCAAAAAAATTTTTAAAGCTCTCAATATCATCTTTATTTATTGAACCATAGAAAGCTATGACTGATATACAAATTGCAGGTTCAAACTAATGAATAGAACATAAATAATAGATTTATGAAGATTAGCTGTGTAATTTATAAATTTTAGATTATACAGAATAGATTACATTAAAAACTCTGCTACTGAAATTGGTATTTAAATTGAACGATTGTATCATTCCATTCAAGGTTTTCTCGAGGCTAAAAAAACGAATCATTATTAAAAATCGAAAAAGCTTTGAAAAAATATTTTAGAGATTTTCTTACACATCGATTGCGAGATCAATTAAGGGCTTCCCTGTTTCTATATCCAGAGAAAACATACTATCACTTACATCTATTACAAAAACGTGTTTATACTTTTCCTCCAAAAAGTAAAAATATGTATTTTCGGTAAAAATGAATTCCAAATCCTTGTTTATGAATAACTTTTCATTTTGAATGGACAAATCTGAAGTATCTTCCTGGAAATGTTTGCCTGAAGTTGCCAATTGAACTTCTGATCTTATTCTCTTGTTGGGAGAGCTGGATATGCAAATATCTTGAGAACTATCTTTCGAATTTCGGATTTCATCAAACAAAGGTTGATCAAATATTATATCCACTACTTCTAAACGATTTCTCTTTATTTGTTTGAGAGTTTGTTTTACAAGGAAATTTTCTAAAGTCCAAATTATATGGTCAGTTTTGTTGAAATATGTGTTATATGGCCTTTGTAAAACGATTATTTGTGCTATCAAGGTTTTTCTATATTCTTCCCCGGATATTTTTCTATTTTTGCGATTGCTTTTTCTGAATTTGCGAAATCTTTCCATTTTCACAGATAAAGATTTCTAAAGAACATAAAATTCTATTAATATAATGCTAGCTATCAAACCAATATTGTATCAAAAAATAAGAACCCTTTATTCCAAAGAATTATAAAATATATAGATTCAAAATTAGTGAAATATTGCATTGTTTATTCTTGTTGTATTATATTAAAAATATTACTAAATAGTATAAACCCTCTTATACTTGAAAAGCATGTACGTAAACTGGCCAATTAATATATGGAAAAAGCAAACATAACCAATTCAAGAATACTATTTTCTACCCGGTTAAAAAAATGGTAAGAATGATTTGAGCAAAATAGAAATAATTAGCTGAAAGGATAGATAAAATTTAAAATAGCCAATCAAAATTGGAAAAATTTAAACGAATTGATAAAAAAGGAAATTGATATCAAATAACACATTTGAATTTGATAAAAGATATAACTAAATTAGGGAACCCTCAACCCCTAAGAGTGAAATACCTTGCCGTGGTTTAGGGGCTTAATAGTGTACTTTTCGAAGTACACTAGACTAAAATTTCACGCAGCGTTGTACTATTTTTGGTTGGAAGTAGTGGAGACAGCGCACAGCGTTGCGCTATTCTTGGTTGGGAGTAGTGGAGATAGCGCACAGCGATTCGGAGGACAGCGATTCCAGAGGAGGACCATCT
>LSSL01002428.1:0-38864 GCA_001953115.1 Smittium mucronatum
CCTGTATCTTTACTGATGAATGAGATGAAATTGTTGTTTATATATAATTTCATACCGCTATCATCACCGACTATGTTGATAAGGTATTTACCGTCTTGAGCAAAAGCATAAGATCCTAACCCTATTGTTTCACCAAAGTAAGCCGAAGGGACTCCATTATAGACGTTTAATTCGAATTGGATTCCATTGTCTACGAATGGACCATTTGTATCAGTAATCCACAAGTAATGGCTGTTTAATTGATCCGCTTCATATTGCACATTGAAAGAGTACCCATTACATGGGATAACCATCGGATTATCAGTGTTGATATAGTAGTCATAAGCATACTCATATGCTTTTGTGATCGTTTTATAGCCTAATGTATATGAGCAAGTGCTATTATTTTGTCTTTTATTAAGATCATAAGAAATATTTTTGATCTGAGTTCCCCGCCTTTCAATAGCTAATTCACTGCCATTCGGTAGCCCTTGGCTGCGAATTTTCGCTGCGACTCCAAAGATTAAAAAAAAATTAATAAACCTCATATAAATTTTTGGAATGACTTTTCTAAACTTTTTTGTTTAGATGTATAATTAATCTGGGTTGGATAAGAAGGATTCTTCACTTATATATATTTTTTAATTATTGATCTAAATTAAAGGTATGATATATATTACTTCGATTTATTAGAATGCTCATTTGGACTGTCCAAACTTCGATAGATTATTCAGTTTGAATAGTAAAGTCTGTACTTTCATTATCGAATACAAATTTATTCGTGAAAATGGTTTTCATCCTTCTATTATCTGTATCTTTTTTATAAATCTTTTTATTTGAGTTTGTCCCGAAATGGAATGTGTAATCTAGACAAGGAATATAGCAAATAATAAAGAATAGCCTTATATACTGTTATAAAGAATTATTCAAATAATCGGACTTTCTTTTTAATTCCTCCTTTTGGGTGGTTTTTGAAAATGATGCTATTATATTCCACTAGATAAGAGGATTTTTTTTATTGTACATTTTATGAACATATCATTTTTCTCAGATTACATAATAATTGCCAACAATCCTCCCTGATTTCGTTTAATACATAACTTGGGGTGTACTTTGAGTTTTAATTATGTATTGATTTTAGTTTGGTATTTATTTATCTTTATACATATCTTAGAAATAATAAAAAAACGTTAGTGCAATTTTTATTATAATTTCCCTCGTGTATTAATGCAATTTAAATCGAATTTATAATCTTAATATAATTTTTTGGTATGAGTATAGCGTTTTTTCGTAATTAGATACCCAATTTGGAAAGCCTGATTTTCGAATTAAATCATATCAAATATTTTGAAGATAAGATATATCATGCTTCACTTTGTTAGGATTAATATTTTAATTATCGGTGATAATTTATTGATGTTGATGTTAACGCCGATAAAATAAGCCGGATTTCTTTTGGGAAAATTGATTAGAAATGATATAACCTCAAGGAATCACTTAGTTGTGGTTCTACCTTCAATTACATTTCCACTAATCAAAATTACTGACACAATTGCATAAATTTACAATTTGTATATCGATCATAGGCTTTAAAGAGACAAATTATAATCGAACTATAAACCACCAAATTATCAAAGAGATGTCAACTTGCTCACTATTGTGCCAATACAAATACTAATTTGTGAAATTGTTTTATTTCCTATTTAAATCTCAGCGAATAGAAACATACTTCAAAAATCTTAACATAGGTTTTTTCATGTGAATAGATCTAACGAAAATTATGTTTGATTGAAGTCTTATTTTCAACAAAATGTTCTAAATATATTGCCTAGAATAATAATTTGTTGACTTTGAACGGATAAAATGGATTTTAAAGACCAAAAGCATTTCGATTAATAAACGGTATTATCTATTTTTGGGGAAGTTTGGGAAGTTTTGAAACTAAATGATGCTGAAAGAAAATGTGGCGATATGTATCTATATGAAGTGGAATGGAATGGCAGATAAATATTGGTCAATTGTTGGTATTTTTCAGAATTTACTTATTAGGGAATAACTATTGGAATTTATAGTACAATGGCTCAGTTATTATATTTAACCCAATTTAAGTAATATTCCAGTAGCTTCGTTTTTTTTTGTGGCAAACTGGGTGTAATTAAGAGTTTCGACTATATGATAGGTTATTTTCCGGCTCAGACTCTTTTTCTGACAAATCATATATATTAACTTCATTTATTATATTATTGGCGTAAAGCTAAAATAAAATCTTTAAAATTACGCCTAAATAGCTTATTTTGAATCTAATAACTAATATTCACTATTCATAGTACTTAATAAGAATTAAAAATGCATGATTACAAAATAAAAAGAAATACTAACTAGGAAATAATAAACTGATAGTAAAACGCCCGGTGTTTTAAAGAATATTTCAACAGTTTTAGCTTTCTTTATTAAAATATTTCGTGAATAAAATACCATTTATAACTTGACTCAACTTAGCAATTATAAAATCGGATTTTTGAAGGAGCACAAAAAAACATATCTTAACAAAAAAAGAGTAAGATATTATTGGGTTAAGAAAAATGTACCAATTTTATATATTTTTTTCAGGTTATTATAATTAGTTCTTTTTTTTGATACCCTAAATATCTTATCGCCTTATATTATAAGATGGACGCAATACTTGAGTAATTAAAGAAAAGTAGAATGTTGGCTTAAATTTATAATTAAATCTTTTTTTAGTATTTTTTTTCATAAATCAATACTCATTTGATTACTCTTTCCATAACTTTGGGGCACAGATTTATCCATGATTCCCACAAACACAATAAAAATATTATCAAGAAAAAGACTTTTTCTTAGATTTTAATTTTTAGAAATTATTGAAAATGATTTTCTTTCATCTATTTATTTTTGTGTTAAAAAAACGCCCCTCTTCAATTACAAATAACCAATACAACATTAATTTCAACCAGAAAAAAACTTTCCAGTATAAATCGGCTTACTTTCACATGAGAATTTCTTTATAAGTGATTTCAGTATGTTTAATTGACTGGGAAATTAGGGATTTTAACCATCCTGGGCATAAAAACTGCGCACATATTTCAGTCTAAATAAATACATTTTTTACAGATGCGTATAAATTTCCCGTGTATTTAAAAAATAGTCAAATACAGATCTATATATTTTCTGACTTCAAGAATACAAAAAAAATATTCCATAACTAAAATATAGAATGAACAATTTTTTTTACTAAAGATTGCGAGTATTAATTTATATACTTATAAATTTTCATTTTGTTTAGTCCAATAATTTCATTTAGCTCCTTGTCCCTTAGTAAACCCTTCACACACTGATGATTTATGAATTCCAATTTGCTGAAACAGTATTATTTTATTAAACTTGAATTATTTAGCCAATATAATTGTAGTTTAAAAGACAAAAATTAAAGCGAATAAATATTGGGGTAAGTGGTGGGCAATATTGAGCTCTCTTTTGGTGATAAATTTACTTTTATATCAATCACTGTCATAGTTTTTTCACACTTAATTTGTTCACCAACTTTATCACAAATAAATATGCTCGAAGCTCGAAACACGGCGTTAAATCCCTTTTGGCAAGGATTTGTATCAACAGTATGTAAACCAAGGTTTTAAATGACCTGATCAAGATCTTTTTACGAATAATATGAAAACTGCATTTATATCGATTTAGTAATGCAATTACCCACTTTTATAATAGGTGTTCATTTTCCTAATTTATAAAATGTGTTACTGTAAATTTCTGAGTAGTGGTTGAGTATATTATTATATTGGTGTAACACACTTTAGAAAATTATTAGTAAAATGATCTAAGATTTAGTAACTATCTTTTTTCGATTTAAATTTACTATAATGCTTATAATTACCATTTAATTATGTGTAATATTAGATTTCAATATGGTATCTTTCTTTAAATTTGATTGAAGTTATTAGAAAATCTAGTTCTCAATAGATAATATACTTTTAATGAAATTAAATGGTCCAAAAATCATCATCTTCATTGTTTTTTTTAAAAGGCCATTAATCATTATTCTCTAAACACTGAATATTTGGAATGTTCTTAATGGAGATGGTATTTTATTGTGTACTTTGTTTCAGAGAAAATTCCAAAATATTATTTTTTATACAATTAAAGTGAGAATATATGATAAAAAAAAATTAATCGCACTATTCACCATTCAAATTCCTGATTAGGGTATTAGAAAAATAAAAATGCATTCTTTTTTTGTTCAATGGATACGACTAAATTTAATTTTACAAATTTATTGGATAAATTTAATGAGTATATTATCCAGTAAAAGTGATATGAAACAAAATGCCCTTTTCATTAAGAACCCCCTCGTTTTATAGAAGCTTACACTTTTAAATTTAACCTCAATATATTTTTAATCCACTCTTCCCTATAAAATTCCCTCTTCTTATAAGTTTTCAGATATTAACACACATAAAAAAATATCGGTATATTAAAATATATGCTACTAATTTTCTTGAATTTAAATTGTTTTTTGAGTGTACTATATATAAAATGAATAAAGGTATAGTTATTTATTTATTTTTCTAGCTAATCATCAAATAAATAAATCTTACCACCCCTTTTTATTTTTAGAATAGGTCTAATTCAGATTCTGTAATCAAAATGAGTTTTAATCCAATATGTTTTGTATTAAAAAATCATTATACTTTATCCAAAAAATTAGTTAATAGATTCATATATTTATAGCAGATTTTACAAAATTATCTAAATTTTAATTGTGAAATTTTAGATACCTTCTCAACCTTTTTCAATCAATTCTAAATTGATTTTGCAGTAATGTATTAAACCACTATACAAATTTATTTTTTTGAGTATCCTAGCCGATAAATATCTTTAAAAAATATCTAATAGAAATCGTTCCTTTAAGATAAGAGTTTTAATATTGTAGCTTTAAAATTGATTTAAAAACACGATTAATTTCATTAATATTCATTGGTAAAAAAGAATTTATTAAATTCTTATTTATTAAGATAAGAACCATTTTTATATTTTCGACTAGCAATTTACCTTTTGTGTGACTATGCTATCAAGGGTTCCATCAAATGCCACAATTGTTTCAAATCAAAAGATTTTTTTAATCTATTTTTATTTTATATTTTTTCATCTCAGATATCTGAGAACTTCCGATAATAATTCCGCTTTTTTAAGTATATATATGGGCAAATTTTCGAACTACCAATTGTTTTTTTCTATTAGATTTTCTAATTTTCATTTTAGTAAAAATTGACTTTTTTAATAATCAACTTTTGATATTTTTTGAAATAAAATAAAGAAAACATTAATTTTCAGTGAATCAAAGGGGGTAACACTATCAACCCCGGAATAAATTGAAAAAAAATCGATTGGATTATTATTAAATACATTGATTAATATTTAAGGATAAAGACATATTGTGTCTATTAGAATCTACCATAAGCTAAACTTTTTGGAAAGCTTATAGAATTTTATTTTCATCATTCCTGCTATTAAGATAATTATTTATAACAAAACCTTTCTTCTCTAAATAAATCTTTTGGGGTTTAAAAATCTTTAATAGTTATGCGAGCATAAAATATACAAATAGAATTGGTATCTTTTTTTTATCTCCATGTATTAAATCCTGAGAAACTGGATCTTATTTCAGTAGTTTCGTGTAATTAAAAACTTTTTTTTCACACATCCACAATAGTAAAAAAATTTCTTACCCATTTCATTAAATAAAAAAATTAACGCTAATTCTAATGATGTTTTTTACATAAATTTTTAATCGGTAAATTCACTACCCGGCTTTCTATCATAAGAGTGTAAACTACAAACCACACTGTCGATTGAAGATTGTTCAAGATCCAATCCTATTTTATTGAAGAAATAGTAAATATAATAGAAACAATGCTTATTAATTTCTCTCCTCTCATTAGGAGAATATTTAAATAACATATTTATTTGATAGTTTTGGTACTTTTCAGCAATTCCGTTAAAAGACGCTTAAATAGATATAATATATATATTAATATAACTCGATGAAATAACTTTATAAACTAGAGCTTTAGTAAAAACTGGATGAAAAGAATAGTTATATGTTAATGGAATAAAATATATCGATTATATAAATTTAGGTGACCTTTTAGATTTTCGAAAATAATAATAAATAAGGATGTTAGAATTGGGTTTTAAAAAATATAAAACTATGAAGATCTTATGAAAATAACGTTCAAAACAAAATATAACCTTTATATCATCTCAAAGAATTTTTATCCACAGAAAATATTGGTAAAAAATTTAGAAGAAAAAATAACAAAAAAAGTTAAGTAAAAAAGTGTATGATATATAGCTCCTCTATTCTTTTCTATCTTCAAAATAGCTGTATATTTGGAGACAATTGCGTCAAGATTTAATATTCGTCATATCTCATTATCATAACTAATATAAGATTATATTATTGATATTATATGATGTCATAAATTATCTCGATATGATTGGTCATAAATTTACTAAGATTATCAATCTTCTCTTTAAAGTTTAATTAAATAAGAGTTAATAAAATTTAACATTAAATTAAAATGCATCTATAACTCTAACTCAAATTTCTTAAATTCGGCTAAGTTCCATTTTTATATCTCTGGAATTATCAAAAAGTGTTACTCCATTTTAAATTAAATTCTATGATTTTTTTTTTTACTTTATATGTTTTTCTACTTTAATATTTTCTAATCGCGGTGATTTGTCAAAAAAAATTTCAGCAAAAAATTAAGGTTTGATTTCTTAGCTTTAACTAATCCATTAAATTCTTCAAACATTAAATTTTTGTCCTGTAACATTTCATTAACATATTTTTGTGTGAATAAATAAAAAGCTACATTAGTTTATAAGATCAAAAGTATTTAATATATTTTCGGCAGATTTTTAAATAAGAAATTTTGGATTTTTTTAATGAGATCACTTGGCTAAATTTTTTTAAATAGCCAAAAAAATCCCACCATTAAAAGTATTATCTACTTACATTATTAAAACCATATAAGTCTTTGAATAAATGGTACTAATCCTGTTATTAACCAATAACTCGGAAAAAAAATTATTGGTAAATCAAATAAAATTTCCCATATCAATTAAATGAATTTACTATAATTAACAGTAAATAAAAAGGGGATTTTAGATTTAAATAAAATTATAAGTCCATCAAATATGGATTGCAACCCGAGGTTATTAATAATCGATTATTATATTCTATCAAGCTTCTCAATTCTTAACGGATCGAGTTATTTCAAAATAACCGAGTATTATATTTATACAAGTCATAAATTTTAAATTAATACTAACTTTGAGTTTTTTTAAATTGCTTTATTGTTTTTATATAAAATAAAAACACAAAAAAATTTAATTCTATTTAATTGCGACTTGAAATGATTAATTCGATTATTTTTTGAAATAAAATACACTATAAATTTTTTGTAATCCAAAATAAGATATTGGTAAAAAATAATTTCTACATGTTTGCCCTTTCTCGAGATTTTGCTAGGTATATATCATGTTTTCATGCAAAAAATAAATACTCGATTTATTTGGAATATTGATAATTTTGAGAATGATTTTTAATCAAATATTTATATATAGAAATATTTTAGAAGTAAAGAAAACGATAATTAATTGTGTTGGGAATCCTATGATCTACTGCTTTATCGATTAATATTAAAGTTAAACTCATACAGTGAAAATGTTTACAGAAATATATTTTCTAATGCTGAAAGATACAGGGATCCCACCAAAGACTATGAGACATAAAGTAATGTTGCTTCAGCAACTCAGTTGATTATTTGAGTTCCATCGATTTATAAGAGCCATAAATTTATACTGGGATATATCGGAACTCAGAAAACATTTTTTTCATGACTGGATTTACACAAATAAATTTTATGAAATATGCTGCGTCTGTAAAAAAAAGCCTATGAAAATTGAAATGAGAAGTAAAAAATTCAAATTTGCACCAAAAGAAAAATTGCTGATTTTCTTAACTTAAATTCTCCATTATTTCAAGTTTGATAAACTTGGGGGAGATTTTAGCACATTTGCTCCCTCAATTTTTACAATGGTTAATTTTAATGCAGATGAATTTAGAGAACCACTATTAAAAAAATACTTCATCCCTATTAAGTATAGCGGCCATATTTCTCAATTCATTTTATTAAGAGGTAATAGATATTTATCTCTAATAATAGATTGTACTGTTTTTTTCATTAATCGAACTACAGGATACTTTCGAGATGTAAAATTCTTATATTTCAGGAAATATCACAGATATTTTGTGAAACGAAAAATAGCTGTTATACCTGATGGTAAAGTGTTTTTATAAGTCCTGTTTTTGAGGGATCTATACAAAATATGTTAGTTTCCAAAAAGATAGAAAATACTTACCGTGAATTTCTTAAAAAGGGACTTAGTAGTTATAAATACATGATCGTGGATATTTTAGTGAGTGGTCTGTATTTTCAGATAAGGGATATTTTGATTTGGATAAAAAATTCTTAAAAGTGATACCCAAAAAAAAAACCAAATAGCTGATATCAGATATTCACAGATATAAACTTTTTGTATCACCCAAGAGGAAAAAAACGTGCTTAAAGCCAACATTGAAAAAGTTGGAAATTTATTATATTCAAGTGATTAATAATAGTAGAAAATGATTTTTTTATTTTGAAATATTTGTTTAAAATCACTAGATATATGTTTATGGGGGATCTGGAACATATATAAACTATTACTGATATATTTGTAGCACTTTAAAACTTTAGCACAACCTAGTCAAAATATAGATTGGATGGAGTATATTTTTATGATATGGTAAGAGTTAAGGATAATGAGCTGGTAAGAATAAAGAAGGAAAAAAGAATCAGAGCCAAAATTAACAGAATTGTATTCAAGTATTTTTGTGAAGAATGTCTTGAAATTTGTTCTAGCAAGTCTACTCTTTTAGGTACACAAAGAATAAATATTTTTGGAAAAAGATGTGCAACTTTTGAACCAGAGGCGAGTGTTTCATATTATTCTGAATAGTATAAACTACAAAAAATTTCTCGGAATACGCTTTTTTATCTTAAATTTTTTAGTCTTATCTTAATATTTTTTTACACTTATAAGTTTATCATTTATATATTATTTTTTAAAACTAGATTTAAATTTTGACCATTTTTTTCAGAAATTTAAAGTGTAAAAATTTGATTTCAAGCTATTTTATTTGAATATCATTTACTTCTCTAATGAATATCAGCCAAAATAATTCGATCGAGTAAGTTAATTTAATTTACTCATGTCTGCCAATAGTTTTCAATATTTTCGTTATGCAAATTTTTATTTGAAAGTCATTTAAATATAGAATCTTATTGACCGAGTCAACAAAACAAGGATATCTAAAAAAACAGACAGCTGAAAATGCTGAAATCCTTAATCAAATATAATTAGAAATAAAAAAAATTAAATCAGTGAAACTAAGGTAAACCTGCTTATAAATTAAGCTTTTTAAATATTTTTTAAGAAAAACTTTAGCAAGTTAACTTGATTTTTTACAATTTTTTATATCAACATAAGTATTTAATTATAGGGTAGCAACTTTTAAGGTGATTAAATATCAAAAAAATCAATAATTTATCATTATATAACTAAAATTTTATATATCCCGGATTTCTCTTTAATACTTACACTTTTTACTTTAAATTTTCCTCTTAGAGAGAAGATTAATCAATTTGGGTTGCTATAATTATAAAATACATTATATTTACCTCTACAATTTAGCAGTTATTTACATATAATTGATGAATTTTATTCTATAATTTAAAGATATAGATTTTTTTCCATAAAAATGCGCTTTAATATTATGTAGTTATTATTCTTCCAGATTTTCATTCCTTAATTCGCCTAGACGATTATAATCTTAATCGTGAAGATATAAGTATAGAAATTTATATTTTAAAAACGCTAATTGACATAAATATAATTATTATTCACCTTTGAACTAATAGAAATTCAAACTGCAGAATAATTTTGGCCTATGAAACAAGATGAAATCAAGAATAGAAAAGATTATTAAGGGGGTGGTTTTAATTTAGAAGCATATTATATAATTAGATATTTATAAGATTATTTTATTAAATAAATGAAAAAATAATAATCGATTTTTTTTAAATATACTTTCATAGTTTATTGTTAAAATATTCAAGTAGACTAGTGTCTTCGTGATACTTAGATATTACATCTAAAATAAATTTGTAATTTTTTATAAAAATAAATGCAGTCCCATGAATATTCTACTATTAAAACGTAAAAATTATTATGAAAAAACTCCCAACGCTTTAATTTTATTCAATTATATTCTCAAAATTTCGATTCAGAAAAACATCTTTTTATTTTTATAGATTTCTATCAAGCTAAGATAATAAACCCCCATATATTTTTATTGCTAACCTAATTTCAATTAAAAATAACAATTTATTTAAAATCATATTAGAATATAAATATTTTAGCCATTCCATGTTATTTATTGTGAAATTTCAAGTAAAAAATGATAAAATATAATCTAATTACTTTCTACACATTTTTTTTCTAAATTTGTCTTAAAGCTTTCATTTTTTGGACGCATCAAGTATTTTAAAGCGAAAGATTTAAATTTTAATATTTACTTGTAAATTTTATATTATATGAATAGAACTTTTTATGTAAATAGAAATGATAATGGCCAAAGTGGGTAATGATATAAAAAACCCGGGTTACGATCTTTCGAAATACGAGTGGGAGGAGGGGGTTTTTAAAAAAAGGCGAATATTTTACTATTTAGGATTTATAAATGACCAAATTCATAGTTGTGCTAAAAAAAATTTTCGATTTAAGTTCAGAATAAAATATTTGTAATCAATAATTGTGCAGGTGACCTCATTTTGTAGGTATTTTTTTCAAATATGAATAATGAATCATAAATTTGCGGGAGAGGGAGTGATTATAATCTCATTTAAAAGCATGAAAACACAAAAAAAAGAACAGAATTTTCCCTTATTTAATAGAATATAATAAAGAAATGTGGATTTTAGCAACTAATTAACTTTATTTAAATGATAAAAAGATATTATAATGGATATATATAAGTTTATTAAAATTTAAAAAATTTAAAAAAAAATAGATTGATAGCAGGGAAGAGGGAGGGAGAGGGAGAGAGAATACTACTTACTTAAAACTTGTTATTATTTTTTTTTTTTTTATCTAGCTTATTCTGAATTGGTCTTGTTTTTTTTACCCTAACTATGCTTTTAGAAATATGAAATAAGATACAATTTATCATTTCTAAAATATTTTCCCCTTTACCAATATTTTCAAATTATTATACTGTTTATAATTTTTTTCAGAAATAGTTAAATATTTATCAATAAGGATTCCATAAATAAGAATCAATTCAATCAAATGATGAAATTTAAAAGATGATGATATCCACTGTTAGTGGTATTTCTAGAAAGCAATATCTTTTTATTTATTTAGACTAATGTAGTCACAGAATTTTCTTTTATAATACCGATAAATGAATTGCTTAATGAGAATATTTAATTATTAACTTAAAAATTAATTAGTATAGTTGGTTTTTACAATAAAATTGTAAAAATTCCTATTAATTTTTTTTTTATCTAATAAAAGGCCACTTATTTCAAAATTTGGTGAGAATTATGCAAAATTTATTAATATTAATCAAAAAACCGTCAAATCAATATAGTCTGAGAGATATATATTTTTAATATAATAATTGGTTATATCAATATCCAATTTACTTTATCGTCTAACAATAATGATATAAATGTATTAAGTATATAATACTTCTATTAAATAAATTGATATTAGAAAATTTATTGAATTTATTGTGTATATAGAAATAAACTGCCAAAAAAAATTTTTGAACTTATTTATTCGTTATCAGCAATGATTAGAATTTTTTTTCTTTTGGGGAATTAAAAAAATCCTATAATTATCTGCAATTAATCCAACTTTAAGTAATTAAGATATTAATATGAAAAATAGTATCATTCGTAATTTTCTAATTTCCTTATTTAGATATATGGGATTTTTAAATAACGGCAGATACGTATTTTTTTATATCATTGTTATTTCTTAACAATATTTTCATTTATTTACGTACTTAATTTTATAGTAATATTTTGTTACTTTCGAAAAATAAGTTTTATTCGAAAATTTTATCCGATTGAATCCCCATTGCGAAAAACGAGAAAATAGTTCGATATATAAATAAATTTGGTTGGAGAAAATGAAAACTATAGCTAATGTTCCAAATTAGGAAACCAAATATAAAAATAATGGAAATTTCACCAGAATTGGGTAAAACATTTTCACAAACATACATTAAAGCAATTAATTTAAAATTAATATGGATTTTAATTCCCCTCCAAAAAAATTATCAAATTGTTATATCACTGGCTTTTATATGAATTGATATTATTTACAAATATAGTATAAATTTTTAATAGCTGTCTGTATTGGCTAATTTATTTTTGGTTCCAATCTTGAATTAATCGTGCTCAAAAGATCGAAAAAACTTTCGAATCAAAACTTTGGTTGAAAAAAAAAAGATATTTTTACTTTTATTTCAATAAATTAAAGGTATTATTTAAATTATTCGGGAATAATTTAATAACTGGGTGGTAACTATTAGTGTAAATTTAAAAAAGTAACAGAATATTCATTTCAAAACTCTATTATTTTTTTCCCAATAATTTATATTTTCGTAAATTTCTCATCCCAAAATTTTTTTTCATCAATTATTAACTAATAAATATGCCAAGAAATTTTTTTTAGCGGTATATTTCATTATGTGCGATATACTCAATAAATTATGTAACTAAAAATACAATTTACCGCGAAAAAAATCCCCCTTGAACCAATGCCAGTGAGTACGGAGCCGCTAGAACGACAGATGAGAGTGGAGTTAGATTTATATTTTTTCCTTTTATTGTATTTTTATTTTAGATTTTTCCAGTATTTGAATATTATAAATAAATTACCTTTAAAAAAAAAACTTGATAAAAAATTTTCTTGATACAATGGTTTGGTTTTTAAATTTATATTTACATTATCATTTTTTTCTCCAACTAGTACATAATAAGAAAATATAATTACGAATTTATTAGCCAAAATCTCTAATAAAAAATATCTAATTATGGGAAATTTTTTACCTGAAAATAAAAATTCCCCTGCTATTTAGATTTTTTTTACTTTTTTGGGTTTTTTTACATTTTGCTTGTTTATTTCTGACATTAAATTTTAAATTATGTTAGTATACTTACATTTGATCCATAAAAATATATTCCCTAATAATCGATTGATTAAAATAGCATTTTTATAAATATAAAAATTAAAATAAAATCCTTTTATTTTTGAATATCAATGTAATAAATCTATGAGATTCATTTATAAACACGAAAAATAAACAATTTCGAAAAAAGTTCGATCCAATTCAATCTTTTACCGTCTACTTAGGTCCTATTAAAATTTATCGGTGATTACGTTTATTTTTGGAGCCAAAGATTAATCATAATAGTAAATTTAAAATATTGTAATGTTTTACTATTGCATTTTTAAAATATAATATTTTAAAACAAGTTTATTTTTTAAACTCCATAATGGAAATGGCACCTAAATAAAAATAATATATTATTACTAAAAATGAAATATAACTGAACTATCATTTTAAATTTTGCTATTAACATCCATAAACTAAATTCGCTTTTAACTAAGAAATAGATATTTATTTTAAGCGGTTATTTATCAAATTACCAAAATAATTTTAATAATATTTTTCCATCTTTCATAAAATGACGATAAATTTTATTCAGTTTCTATAATCGAAATTTTTCCGTTCAATTAGTAGATTAAAACGAAGCTTTTATATAATTAGGTTTCAGAATTTCTTATCACTGAGATCCTGGATCTTGTCTTACTATACTGTTTTTTTCTGAAATAAATATTACCTAACTTTTTTCACTTTAAATCTAGAAAACATTTGATGAGTTTTTTTAAAATTTTTATTTAATTTTTTTGTAAATTTTTCTATATATTCAAATCTTTGTGCCTCAAGCTTATTAAAAACAAAGCAAATTCAAAAATCAACATAAAAATCAACCTTTTACAATATCAAATATAATATCAAATCAAAATTTAATAAAAATTTAAATAATATTATCTTTTTTTCTTAGAAGTTTTCAATATTTTATTTTTAGTATTTTCTTCTGCTTTTCCTATTGTTTTTTTTATTTTTTTTATGATTACCTTTTTTTTTACTGCTTTTTAAAATGTTTTTTATTTCATTACTAAATCATTAGTACATATGAACCATCCATAAATTAAAAATAAAAAGTTATCTACATGCTCTAATATTATTTTATGCATTATATTTGAAGATTTTATCCAGTTTCCATTCTCAATATCTAACTTTAATATTCTTATAATTTAATTAGCTCTTTTTTTGTAAGAAAATGTATATAGTACCGCTATTTTATTTATTATGACAACTAAATACAAGATATTATTCAGCAATATTTTTTGTGGGATTTTTTTATTTTTTATTTATTTTAATTAATCAATTTGAAAAAAACTTTGAAAAAGCAAAAAAATTTCCATTATCAAAAATTTTAAATTTTTTTTAAAATTATTATTATTTTCGTGAATGGTTGTACTAAAATTGAAATTAATTTATAGTGAAATTATAATTTTTTTTATCAAAGAAGCCTTAATACATTATCTATGATAAATATAAAAAAAAATTATCTCACAAAATTGATATCCGGAAGATAATCACCTTTCAATTTTTCTAGTAATATTATGTTTCACTATCAATACATTGAATGAAATATTTATATCTTATTTTTCCAAATTAAAATAGTATTTATTGCTGTTTTATTTGAATCCGGCCTTTCTTATCTATTTCAAATAAAGATCGATAAATATTTCTTTATGAAAAAATTAAAAATCTAAGGAAATTTTTATTTCCTAGCCTTATTTATTTTCTCTAAATTTTATATATGATTCAAAATTTATGGAAATTTACTGAAAAAATATTTATTTAAGGTAAAATTTATTTATTTTTACTAAATTGAATTTAAAAACTTGCTATATTTCATAATATATCAATAAAATACTAAAAAAAAATTTAATTCATTATATATAATGAAAACTATAATTGATAAAAATATCAAATTGAAATTTTAAATATTCTTATCTTTTTTATGGGTTTTATTTCTACTATACAATTCCATTCCTTAAGATAAGATTTAAAAAATTTTAATCCTTGAAATTTTTTTTAGATAATACTTCATCAATTTATTTCAGATAGACATGATATGGAAACTTATATAAAAATGAGTATTTATCCAATCTAGCTAGGTTAAAAAGTTGGTTATTCAATATTAATTTAATTATAACGTATTTAAGATATTTTTGAAAATAAATTCAAAAATACAATGACGAAAATTAGAATATTTGCAATATTTTAAACGAATATTCATAAAAAATTTATAAATTTAACACAATTTTTTTAATTTTTTTAGTATATAATTATCAGTAAATCAAATAATATAAAGTTTCATAATTTAATCATTTCACACAACGTAAAATACAAAACTTTGATTTAAAATATTATCGTTATTTAATCCTTTTAAGGATATTAGATGAATATATGAAATAAATACTATGAAAATAGTTATTTTTTTAAAAAAAGCTCTAAATGAGTTACTGATTTCAACAATACAAATTCGAATTTATTATTTAATTAAAAATATAGGTCACAGCTTTTTTTTAAAATAAACTTTTATTTTTTAAAAAATAAAACTCATAAGAATAAGACAGATTTAATTTTAAAAAAAAATCTACAATAATTTATTATTTTTTTTCCAATTTTTCAATAATATCCCAGATCATAATTATAAATGCTCAATTAATCATTTTTAGAAAAATCCAATTCCATCTGCTTTTAATATGTTCAGTAAATGTAGCGCTTACATAAATTCATTGTCAATTCCATTATAAAAAAATAAAATTATTTTAAATACAAATCAAACTTCAGCGAAAAAATTCATATTCATTGAAATGCTAGGTTTCATATCACTTGGTAAAAATTACCGCTTATATCATTATTTGCAACTATATAAACCACTTATCGAAACGTTTCTGTTATCGAAATAATTGAATTATCTGGGCCACCTAATTTTTATTAAAAATAATTTTTTTCTTACTAAACGAATTATCTGCCAGGTTAAGCATTTAAGAGTATGACGGAATTTTTTTAAAAGTGAAATCTTAATTTTCTTTAGTAACCCTCTTTTTTTTTATTCAGTGTATTTTTGAGTTTTATATGATTACACGCAAATCGCATATTGTTTTTTCATCTATCATTCTAATAACTTGGTCTATAAATTTAGTATTATTTTACTAATAAAAATATCTTTTGATGATTATTTTGTAGTTCGAAACTTTTTTTAAACTTATAGTTGGCATGTATTTCACATTTCTGCCATTTTATGCAGAAAAAAAATTAAAAATATTCTTCCCAGTAGAGTTGTATCTAGGTATGTTATAAAGTTTAAATTTGATCCAGATTCGTCACTATAGCATAATTTTCTCACTCACAAAAGAATCTAAGTTGAAATTTTTTGCGAAATAAACTTTCTTTGATGCAGTTATAGGATAATTCCTCCTATTAATAAGCTTGCATCTCTTTTCTTGATTACTTTCGGTTTTTTTAAGGGAAAATCGACAAATAAAATGAAACAACTATTATTTTATTGAAAAGAAAAACTTCCTTTGATATTATTATAGGTGATAATTGGATAAATCTTAATATACAACCTGGTTTACTCAAAAAATCTTCATTATTGTTTTTTTATTTATTTCTGAAAATGTCGAAGATTTCAATATTCCAAGTATGAATATTCCCGTTAATCAAAAAATAATGTAATAAATTTCATTTAAAAAAATCTTACTTTGCTTTTATTATTTACGCAAAGCCTTCTGAGCACATTTTAATAAATTTACGGTTAATTTACTGCATCAATTACGGATATATTATTATCGTTTTTGTTTTTAAAAATTATTTTCTTATTTTCTTTTGATGAACTTTCTATTAGAATTTAAATTAATTTTTTTATAATTGTAATATTATTAATTTGTATTAATCAATATTTAATAACATCTTTATTAATAAAGACCACGTGCAACTATTATTAAAATTCAATTTTTATAATAATTGCAATTATCGATGTTTGAAAAAAATTAGATACTATTTTTAATTGAAAAGACATACTTTTTTTGATTAGAAAATAATCTATTTTTATTAATTAATCGATCAAATTTTTTTTAAAAAGTATCATCCAATTATTAAAAATCAATAAAAAAATTGTGTAATTTGTTCTTTTACATATTTTAAATTCCAATTATTATTTTTTCTATAAGCCACCATGTTTTTCTTATTTTATAATTAGAATAAATTTAAATTTTTATAAAGATTAAAAAAATTTAATGAATCTATTTGGAATATTTTTTTAAAATTTATTTTATATCTAGATTATTGAGATAATTTTTTTTTGCTATTATGTAATAACAGTAACCAATAGCAGATTGAATTAAAAATTTTTCCACTAATATACATAAAAATATTGAAACTCTATAAAACTCACATTCCCTATTTTAAAATTAATCGTAAAGTAACATTTTATTATTATTTATTTTATTTTATCGATCCATCTTTATCTATTTTAGATCAAGTTTGATTAATCGTTTTTATTTTATTTACGAAAAACAAAAATTTATATCATTAATAAATACAATATTATTAAAATTTAATATACCAATCTAGATAAACTTTCCATTTAATTATTAAATGTTTATTAAACATAAAAATATTTTTATCAAAAATTAATTTTTTTGAATTATCTCATGATGGTAAATAATTAGAATTGAGAGCCTAAATTCATCTTTAATATTGTAAATTTAATTATATAAATAGATGAATAAAAAATTGTCGGAATCTTGTATATATTTATTATTTGGTATTTTATGTTAATCAATTTCATTTTTATCAAAAAAAAAAGGAATTTTTTTCCCCAAAATATTCATAGAATAGAAAGTAATTCCACTCTTTTTTTTAGTTTTAAAATGATTTTTTATCTAATAAAAATAATAATAATTTTCAAATAGGATCGCTGTAAATAAAAAAATGTCACTTTCGCTTAAAATAAACACACGCATATATATATGCTAATTAAGACTCGATCAAATCTACTTAAATTTACATTAAAGCTTTTTTCTTTATACCCGCGGATAATTTTTTTGATCAACGTGATATTTTTTTTCAAATAAATAAGCTAAAAGCACATTAAGTATCGTTTTAAAAAAAGAAAAGGGCTATCAAAGTTCAATTTTTTTGAAATTGAACTATGAATAGGGGCAATGTTGCTATACCAAGAGATGGTTAAGTATAATATATGGTGTGGTATATAGGAATATCAAATCGGTAAGAGGATCCAAATACTAGCGGAGTAAAGATGGAGACTAGAGCAAGAGCGAAAAATAACATATATATTTAATTTCTGTTAGAATTGATGGAATATTACTTAAAATTTTATTTAAAAAACTTCTAAGTGTATTTAATTTTATCACAAGAGATTATTAACTGGGTTTATTTAATAGAAGTTCTGGAAAGTGATTTTTTTTTTGTGAATTGTAACATGTTATTTTATATAGAATAATACATTTCAGTTTATGTTTTACTAAAATATACATAAAAATAGAGATAATTTTAAATAAGGTAAAAATTTTATAACTCGAAGGGAAGAGATTTCATTAAGTTGTTTTTTTAATGAAAATGCGATATTTCTAAATTCGGCTCCTTTATTAACATTATTAAAAAAAATCTTAATAAATTTAATTAAACTGGTTATATATTTTATTTGATATAAAAATAATAAGTTATAGATTAATTTATGTCTAATTGTTTTGGGTTCTCAGGTAGATCGAAATTTTTTTAGATTTTTTTGGAGATTATTTGATTTGGTTTGGGAATTTTCTCCTTATTTCATTTAATTTAAACTCGGAAAAATCCTTCTATATGTATTATTTAGTTGGATCTATTCTAAAAATTTGTAATACTTTTATGATCAGTATTTAATTTTGGAATCTTATTGATACACCTTTCACAACAATTCATTTCAATTTTTTATAAGAATATCATTATAATTTATGCTTAAAATTTTTACCTGTAATTTTCTCCATTTTTTTTAAAATTATTCCCTTTGATTCAAGTTTATATCTGCAAAAATAATTATTTAATTTTCGATTTATTATTTAAACTAGTCTTTTTTTTAAGAGGAATTTATTTACATAAGAACTAACAGTTATTAAGGTATGAAAAAAAATTTACTATCAAGCTCAGTATATTCAGAAAATTTTAATATTTTGTCCTTGTATATTAAATAAACTGATTTTTCAAATTATTACAAAAATTTGAAACAAAAGATCAATAGTGCAGCTTAAAGTGGCTTTTGGTCCAAATTAATATGTTAATCGGTAAAAATATATATATCTGTTGCATCAACTCGGTTTGAAATTATTAAGTAGTAACCTTAATGAATGAAATAATTTATTAATTTTCTACAGAGTTCGAAGATTCGATTCATAAAAATTTAGATCGCTCAGTAAGGATATTAATTCTAATATAGACACCTTTCACCACCAATAATATCACTAGATATCATTCATAGGAATACAATCAGCCAAAATAATCCTTATTTATAACACAAAATACAATTCTATAACATCAGTTTTAATCGATATAACTTTTTAAGTTTATAAAAAATTAGAAATTAAGATTTTTTGCTAGTGGAAAAGCTACCTATTTATATCACTAACTTATAGCGCTTGCAATTACGACTAATTTTTTTAAACAGGCTAACATATAATGCATAAAAATAAAGGAAGATTCCATCTAATGAAAACTTACCTTTTCTTTCGATTTTTTTTTTACTCAATTAAAGTCAACTTCATTCAGATATTAAGAGAATTAACTTTCATGAGCAATAAAGGTAAATATTATCCAAATAATTAGCTTGTGTTGATTTACAACCTCTTAAAACACAATCCAACTTGCCAAAATAGTGATGGTTGTGCTAAAAAATGGCATTTAGTCTAGTTTTATTTTAACATATAAACTTTAAAACAACATTATTTCTAATTAAATATATAAATTGACTATATTTAGCAAGATAAAGTATATAAAGATAATTTTAAATAGAAACAAATATACAAAAAATATTTCAGATTTTTTTGATTTTAATTATCTTTATTATGGTTTCTATTTTTCTAATATTCGAATCTACAGAAAAAATTAATACATAAGTGAATTTTATTAGGTTATCCAAACTATAAGTTAAATATATATATATATATATTCATAAAAAGTAATATAGGTTTTAAACTTCTGAACAGCAGTTTCTGAATAGCAGATTAATAATTGAAAATATGAATCTATTGCTTAAAAAAATCGTTCTAAAAAACAGTAGAGAAAACTCCAATAAAACTAGATGAAATAATCAGCTATATTTTAGTAAACCTTTTTTTTTTAATTAATAATATTTTTTATCAAGCACCATAACAGCTATAAAATAAATAAATATTGCGAATTTCAAAAGTAGAAAATGTTACAAATTAGAACAATCTTCTGTCTTTATTTTTAAAAATAAAATACTTTAACACCTCTGAAAAAAATATCAAATATTTAATTGAATATATTACATAATTTTTTTAAATATTTATGGATATAAATTTTAATTGTAGGGGGGGGGGATTATTTATTTTTCATTGATTCATTTTAACCCCTCTCGATTATTTTATTTTAAATTGAATTTAAAGTATATTTTGTATGATTTTTACACAATGACTTCTTTTATAATTTATTTTTGACCTCTTCGTGCTAAAAGATTGATTTATAAAAATTTGTAAAAAAAAAAAGAGGATAGATATTCAAATTATTATTTTTTAAAGATTTTCTGTATTTTCTACTAAAATTCTTTATTTAAACATAATATTTTTTGATAAATGGTATTCGTTTTGGCTGTTTCAATAAATCCCAGCTAAAATTTAACATGAAAAAACTCTTTATTTGCTCAAAAATCTCTTTTGATCAATTTATGTCGAACCTTCTGATTAAAATTAATAGAAAATTATTTATTTTATCGATTTTTATTTAAAGCTATTTTTTTTAGGAAAAATATTATCATAAATCGATTGAAATATGTATATTTATTATATTAAACTATTTATTTATCCTTTTTTTTGGTCTATGTACTGCTTCATAAAAAAATATTATTAAAAACACAGAATTTTTTTATTATTAATAAATAAAGTATAAAAATATCTTTCTGATTTACAACTTTTCTCTCTAAATTTTTTTTACAAATGGCCTAATAATTTCATTTCATTATAATTAAAAAATATTTTTATAAATAATTATACTTTTATATAATACGGTTTAAAATTATAGGAAGAGCTATAGGTATTGATTATTTTTTTTCATAAGCCTTTTTTATACTCAAAACTCTTTATTCTTTACTAAAATTTATGATTTATATTTTTAAAAAATTTTGGGATTTTTTAGAAGGTTTTTTATTGAATTGTAATTTAGTTGAATTAAAAAAAGTAAAATAAAACCCGGATTTTTTTTTTCTCGCGCTGATCGAAATGATTATTAAATTATGGATAAAAAAACATATTTAAATAAAAAAATACCTAAAAGAAATTAATTTAAAACGCTATTGTAGCCTCCATATATATTTAAATTATTTTTTTAATAACCAAATATCCATCTTTTTTGTACGTTAAGAAGCTTCATTTCTAAATAATTTTTTCTTTCTATATTATCTTTTAATCTATGCTTTACATATTTTTTCTTTTTGGAAATACTTAGGACCCTTAGAAATAATTTAAAATCACGTTTACGCTATAATTCATCAATCGAAATTTTTTTAGATAAATAAATTTGTATAAAAAAATAATTGTAAATTAAATATTTTTATACTAAAAATATTCTAAACTTATCTTTTATATAATCAAAACAACATATAAACTATAATAATTTTTTTTAAAATAATTCCTTGATTGAATTAAATGAATTTTTGTGGATATCAAAAGTAAAATTTTGAATAAAAAAAAGCTTGATAGTGCCATATCTTTTTTCTGATATTTAATACATATTGCATAATTCAACTAATCAACCCCCCCCCCCTTTTTATTCTCCCATTTCCATAAATCCCTTATCAAATATCAAATAACGATTTTTGTATGTAATTTATCAATTCAAAAATCGGCCCAGAACTTTCCTGATAATCCATTTAATTTTTTTTAAATGATGATATTTTTTATTCCTCCTTCAACTTTATACCAAAAAAATTCACACTTTATTGTATTTTAAAAAAAAAAAAATTTCTGTGGGCACATTTTTTCTTTTTATTGGATATTCATCATTTTCTCTTAATAAATATATATAGTAATTAATTCTAATTTGAATATCTATAAAAATTTATATTTTTATTGTGATAGTTTAGCATCCTATTTTTAGTTCATAATTTTTTTTATTTAAAATTCTGCGCTTTAATCTATTAGGACTTATGCTAAATATTCTAATGCGCTAAAATATTTCCCCGATTTCTTTAATTAGAATTTTTTTTTGTTTATTCGTGTATAAAAAATTTATTTTTTTATTCAGGAAAATTCACTTTTTCCTCATTTTTTGAACTTAGAATATAATAAACCCCTTTCATGTGTAGATTATATACTATAATTATTAAACAGGCTAAAAACTAATGTAATTTGGAGTATTTGATAGCTAATCAAAAATTACAGCTCAAATTTAAGCGTTTGATAAAATTTTTTGTTTATACAGATAACACACTCAAACCAAAACTACTTTTAGCATTTTTATTTATTTTACATCTTATTTTGACCTCATTTTCGGTTTCAAATTATATTAAAAAAATAGCTTAATTTGCTGAAATAAACTTTCCTGCTTCAGTAAATTTATTATTTATTTTTTTTATTAGAAATAATTAAAGAGTAAAAATGAAAACATTAATAAGCTTAAACATTAAATTTTTATAGGCTTCCAAAAAAAAACTAATAATTTTTTTTTTATTTTAAATTTAAACTTTTAATTCACATTATTTGTAAAGAAATGATTTTAAATGGGAAATTTATTAAAGAAAAGCTGAATTCGCCTATTTAATATAGAGATTTTAACTTTATAATAATATTAAATAGAAATTTTCGGGCTCGAAATCAAATTTTTATTCTGAAGGCAAATTTAATACCTTATTTTAGAAGGAAAAAAATCTTATACTTTTTCCACTACTCAGTCTTAATTTTGTTTATAAAAACAAAAAAAAGCTTACAATTTTTAGTGAAAAAAAAAAAAAACTAAATTTTTTCTTCTTTTTTTCTTTTTCTGATATTTAACACTGTCGAAGTTATTTATTTTTTTTATTATCTTTTGTTTTTAATGGAGGTTTTTTTTAATGGGATATTTTCCAAATAAAATTCCCCACTATTTTTAAAATTATGGGCTATGTTGAAGCTAAATAATTACATGAGCAATTGAATCTTTTATAATTCACTCGAAATAATCATTTATAAAATGGTTTATATAAATTATTAATTACATATAAATTTATATTATCTCCTAATAAGGGAGTGAAAAAATCGCTAAATTTAATTTGAATAGCATTGGAATGCATTTATTTCTTTTATATTCATTGAATAAATATTTATTTAAAAGAAAAACTTTGTATTAGATATTTTTCGTAAAAAAAACGGGCCAAAAAAGATATCTTTATTTTGTATTAACTATTATATATATTTAAATTTTTTTTAATCTATTCTGTAATGTAAAAATAAAATCGCGGTTATTTAAAAACAGCGTGAAATTACTTGTCTAAATATATAGTAAGGAAATATTAGTTATTAATTTTTTTTTTCGATTATTTTACTACTTTCTTATACTGTAGAATTTTATAGGAAAAATAAAAACGTAAATATCAAAATTCAGTTTTCCATTAAGATTTTTAAATTAATAAAACTTGTTTATGTAAAAAACAACGAATTTCTCTAAAAATTTAAGAGTGAAATAGATAATATCGGTTTAATTTTATTCATAAAAATTTTCCGAAAAATAATCCCAAGCCTCCCTTTGTAAAAAATATATTTCAGCTAAATATTTTAAATACAAATCTATTTTTTCAAAAATCGTCGACTAAAACTTGTTAAATTTCTTTAAAACCTCTAAATAATATAATCTTCAAAACTATTATTGTTTATTATACCGGAATAAATAAATGTAACCAATACGTTTTCTATTTTTTATTAGATAACTTTGTATAAAAAATTGCTAAATTCGGATGAAATATCCAAATTAATTTATAAGGGTTTATAATTTTTTAAAAAGCTCGAAAGAAATCAATTTGACTCAAATCCCTCAATTTAGGCAAAATCAAATCGAAGCGATTCTAATTGTATCAATTTAGAATCAATAAAATCAAATTGAGTATTTCACTATTTAAAACCTGCCATTTATGAAAAATTAATATTTTAATAAATAAATAAAAATTAATTGCAACACAAAACCATATTATCATAAACTTTCTGTTGTTTAAAAATTATTTTTCCCGATGAAAATTGATCAAAATTTTAATTTAATTTTTTGTCCCATAAGATTTAATAGAGTTGAAATATCTCAAAATACATATCTATCTTTATTTTTAGCCATTTTTATTAAATTGAAAGAAGCATTCAATTCCATTGGGGATGAATTTTTGAGTTCAAAATAAAAACATTTAGCATTTTCAAGTAGAATCAAAAAAAAGTTAAACGAAGAAGAATTTTATTTTTATTTTCCTATTAATTAACAATATTTTATTTTTTTTAGGAAGAATAATTATGCATCGGACTATTTGATTGGTTTTAAACGTGTTTTTTTTTTGCTTGAATTAGCAGATTTTGAGTCTAATAATCCTCTATATATTTAAATTGGCCGTTTTTTATCAGTTAACCATAAATTCTTAAGAATTAATATTAAGAGTGATTACAGTCAATTTTCAGCGATTAAAATATTATTAAAATTCTAAAAAAATTTCATCCTTTATGTAATGACCCGATCATTATTTTTTGCTCACAATACGTCTTAACTAATTTTTAATGTAATTTATTTCCTACTTAGTTTTGACTCGATATAAGTAGTTTTTATTCCCGCTTTTTGAAATTTAAGTTTTTTAACTAGATTAATCACTTTTATTACTTGAAATAAATATATAATATAATTGTCATTTTGTGAATTCTTATACTAAATTATCAGAATTTAATGGTAAATTTATAAAAAAAATATCAAATTTAAACTAAAAGCCTTTGAATTTCCGATTATTAGAATTAAAAAATAATCCACACACAAAAAATAGTTATAAAACTCTATGAGTATTTTAAATTTAATTTGAAAAATACATTGTGAGCCCCCAAATTGGTTTTCCATAGAATATTTATAACTGAGTCACTTATAAAAATATATATACTATGATGAAAAAATCACAAATTAAGCAAAATTGTTGCTAAAAATTAAAAGAATATTTTTATAAGTGGCGCATAATTTCATGTATGTTTATTATGATATTAATCAATTAAAATATTTTAAATATGCACAATTTTTTAATTTTTATAATGAAATTTTTATATTATTTATTATTTTATTCTGTTTATTTGATTATATTTCTATAAAAATCTTACATTTCTGTCGACTTAAGTGATTAAAAAACCTTTATATTATATATATATTGGTTAAAAAATTCAAAATATAAAAAAATTAACCATAAAAATAATAGACTTAACTTTGTTTTTTGATAATTTTAAATATGATTTTCTATTATAAATTTCATTGTATTAATGGAAAATAGATTAAATCTATAAATTCATTTTTATAGAGGCGAAACTCCCATTACCTTTTTAAATAATTAATGGCTTTAAATATTATGCTAAAAAAGATAACGATTTTATTAAACTATTAGGAACTGTAATTAAAAAAATAACTCTTTTGCTGGAAAATTTTGAAAATTTTATTGGGTTAAACGGCATTATCTTAATCGGAAGCCTTTTAATTATTAAACCTTATTATAAATATGGTTCAAATAATAAAAAAAGGGGGCATTTTATCGAAAATAATATCCCAAATGTATTTAGATATATTTTTGATCAATTAAAAAAAAATTACAGTGCACATTAACCCTTTCCGAAAATATTTTTTAAAAAAATCACATTCTATGAATGGGAAATTAAGTAATAGGCTGCCAGAGAAATGAGAATTTCATTATGAATATAGAACTTTAGAAAAACATTCTTAATTTTCGGAAAATAGTGTATTAACATTAGTAAATAAAAATAACTGATAATTTATTTATAAAATGTGCTACTTATATAGTTTTTTATCTAAATATATTTATCCAAAATAGCCGTATTATTTTAATAGATCTATATAAATAAAAATATTTAATCGAAATATAATTTTTTTATTGAAATAACACGATTTTCTCGATCTAAATTAAAATTATACACTGAAATTTCCTCCAAAAATATTTTTCCATTAATTTAAAATCATTTGTCTTTAATAAAAATATGTATATATTTAGATATTTCAATTATTCAGTAATAATTTATATTTAAAATCTTTTTTATCTTCTATTTTAATTGATTCATATACCAATTTTTTTCGTTATTAATTAATAAATTTAATTTTAATGCTATTTTAACGTATTTTCGCCATTTTGATAGCTTTTAGATATATTAAGTGATTAATATTTTTTTGAAACACAAAAAAAGAAGGCAATTTTTAACATTGAAAATTTCAAGAATTCTTTTTACAGCTATGAAAATTTTATTCTTGTTGAAATATTCAACAAACTAAAAAAAATAAGGATTAAATTATCAATTTCAGGTTCTATGGTCAAAAAAATTTTCGATTTTATCAATAAAATATTAATTTTGGGCGCTATCGTAATTTGGGTTTGGGGATTAGCCGGGTTTAATAATTAAAATATTAAATATTAAAATCCAATAAAGTTTAATTAGCATACTTTTTTTGCAGCTTAATCTTTTTAGGAAATAAGATAAAATGCTGCTCAAATTACAATTCAGGTTAGAATTTTTGAGATTCGGTAATTCCTTGTAATTTTCAAAAAAAATTATTGTTATCATTATTTAAGAATAACTAGCAAAATTCGTGATAATTAAAATCAGATATCCAATAAAAATATGTGATTAAAGTACTAAACGCTTAAATTCGTACTTCAGTGGTGCAGTAATATAATTTGATTATTTAATAAAAAACTTTCCATAATGTAAATTTTGCAGATAATAAATCTTTTCAAAATTTAATTCTTTTTTTTTTATACATTTCATTTTAATTTAAGAACTAAAATATGCCTAAAATATGCACATTTTCTCTTGTAATGGATAATTTAAAAATATCTCCAAAAAATACGGTATTTCCTGAATTGAAATCTTCATCTCCAAATAGACTTCTTCACTTAAACTTCTCGATATTTTTAAATTAGAAAATGAATGTTTATTTATAAGAAATATCATTTACCAAAAAAAATTCTTATAAAAAAAATTAATCGATAAAAAATAATAAATAATTATTAAAAATTTAAAATCCATTTTTTGAATTAATAGATTAATATTCAAATATTCTGAAACCTAATAGTAATCATTAAAAATATATAAGATCATATTTTTTATTTCAAATAAATTAATTCATTTAAAAACTTGGCTATGAAATGTTTTAAACGTGAAATAATCTCTAATAAAAATCTGGAAAAATTGCTAAAAATTATCTTAAAAAAATAACTTAATTGTACATGAATTCGGAGATTTTTTTAGAATGTTTAAAGAAAACTAAGAATTAATTCTCAAAACTGAATATTTATCATAAAAACCACTTTAATATACATAAATTTAATTATTTTTTATATTTTTTTTTAGATATGAAAAAACTACATTTTAAAATTTATTTTCAGAAATTTATGAAAAAATATACAAAGTTGAACAAAATTCGTTTATATAAAGACTTGTGAATAAAAATAATTTTGAAATATCTGGGATTTTTTTCTTTTCATTATCATATTTATAGAAGAATTCATGGATTTTATGCATAATAATATTCCTAAAAAATTTCAAAAAGATCTTAATATTGCTTTAGGACTGTATTTATAGCCAATTTTACAAAAAAAATGTGGTAATTTTTGTATTATAGATCCTAAGAGTACATATTTAATCTATAAATATTTCTAAATTTGTAAATTTACTGAAATTCAGCCTAATTAATGCTATCACGGATAAAACTGCCAATTACAGTTTTACAAAACCTTGGGATATTAAAAAAAAAAGACGAATTTGTTAAGAACATAAATAAAACCAAAAAGATTCTCAATTTTTTTTCCAGCATTAGAATCAAGTACTTTGACTCAAGTGGTTTTACTACAGACAATTTAAAAGATATATATTGATAAAAATTCCTTCGATTATAATAACTCTATATAATTCGATGTAAAATTAATGAAAATAATTTTAAAAATTAAATATTCATAAACTAATATCACTTAAAATATTCTAAAAAAAGATATCCAATTTATAGAATACTTAAAAAACCATAGATTTGAAATTCTTATAAAATTATTCATTCATTTCTGGAAATTTGATTATAGATGCAACTTAAATCTTTGAGTACAGATTTTCCTATATTAATAATAGAAATTACAGATGACAATAATTTTTTTTAAGGTGACCTTTACTGTATAAAGACATGATAATGATAGATACAGTTAGTCTTTAAATGGGATTAGTATAAACTCATCTTCAATTAGTTTAAAATTGAATTCAAACTATAACATTTCTTATTCTTCCCCGCAGATAGCAAATTCTGCATTAAAGCTTAGTTCATATATTATTAATTCGATTTAATGCTACTGATTTATTGAATAATCTAAAAAATAGACATATTTAAACTTGTATTTTTATAAATAAGTTAAATGAAAGTTTATTTTTATTTAGTCTATATTATTTTATATCTTTATTAAAATGAAGTTTATCTTTGAAATGGTGATCAGTAGAATTTAGGATAATGGAAAATTTTGAATCTAAATTTGAAGAAAGTTTTGTAAAATTAAATTTTGGGTGGATGAAGGAAAAATATATATTAAACTAGATTAAAAAATGTTTCACAAAGATTCAATCTTAAATTGTGAAAAAAATATACTAGGAAAAGTAATGTTATTAATTTAATTATAAATAAGAGAGTAGAAATACCAATGTAAATACAATCTAGTTTGAAATTATATTTTGAAAAAGCTATATACCGTTATCTTATACTTATTGGAAGAGATAAAACTGATTTTTGGGAAAAGAGGCATTAATTAAAAAAAAAAAAGTTTTATTAAAACTTGCTTTATCATGAGAAAGATATCTATTTGAATCTTTTATTTTTGGATATTCAAAAAAAATAGTCCAAAAATGTATATTAAAGCTGATTTAGTTATTTTTTTACACAATTAGGGATTTTTCAAATTTGCTTATAAATTAGGATACAAGGCTGAAAAGACTTTGCATTTAATTTAGTAAAAATTTTGATGTATACAATAATAAAAAACTTTTAAAGTTATCATGAAAAACATCTATACCCAAATTAATAAGCATGAATTTTTTAAAAAATAACCCAAAAAGAGTAAGAAAATTTTTTTTAAAAATTTTCGCATAGTAAAGAAGTGATGTAATTTTATCGAAATTAATTAACCACGTTACAGGAATTTGAAAAAAACGTATCTCTTTATGTTTATCGAAAAAATATTATAAAAATACCATCACTGGTATTTAGCTATTTAATAATATAATTGTTCTTTATTGAATAACTAGTATTTATTTTTCAAAAAGATAGTAAAATTATGCTACTACATAAATTAATTTTGCCAAAAATCTGTTAGTAATAGTGAATATAATTAGCATCATCGTCATCCTTTTTATACATATATGAAGATAAAAGATAATTAAATTAAATCTGAAGTTATTTTCAAGACTTTTATGTCAGAAAAATCCAATGTTTTGATATATAATTATTTATATCAAGCTATAAGACATGAATTAATACTAAAAATTATATTATTTCTGGGAAAAACTATTTTAAAATAGTATTGAAATAAAAAAGGTTGAAAATTGACACTTAAAAATCTTTTAATAAAGAAAATGGTGCGAAATGAGGAAAAATGAAAATAGAGCCATATCATTACCATTTTTTAGTTTAAATAGGTTTGATGATATAGTGAAAAATATCCGAATTTTTTTAATCTAATGTTGAGAAGTTTTATTTCTTTGATAATATATTATAAGGTTATCCAGGTAGATATTTTTTTAGATAAAGGCAGTGGAATAATATTAAATTTGAAGGTGAGTATTTATGGAAAAAATTAGAAAAAAAGAAATTACCTTCAGCTATTAAAAAAGTGACTTTGTAAACTATGGAGCATAATGTTTTGCCTAAATTAATCATTAATTTATTATTTTTTTCAAATTTTCGTAAAATTAATCAATTACCGTAGAGGATATTGGATGGTAGAATGTATTCAAGATTGATTTTGGATTTAATATATGTTTTTTGTTGGTGAAACCTCTTATTTATGATCTTAAATCGAAAGATTTGGTCTAAAATTGTTTTGAGCCTTTTCTAACAGATTCTATCCTTGTTTATTTTTAATCAAAATATGTTCATTTTGATTTTTCTGCGGACGCAAACCTTAATAAATTTGAAATACGAAGAAAATAAAAAAAAACGAGAATAAAACTTATCCCGATGTATTTTTCGTGTATTATTATAATATTTACAATAATCAAACGCGTAATTCAGAATATTTAAATATAAAATGAGGATCTTCAGTAAGAAATAAAAACACAAAATAAAAATAGAGCATTCACAAACGCCCTTAGAAACTCTTAAAATTTAAATAGGAATATATAAAAGAAATTCACATCGGAGATTGTAAATCAAGCGTTATAAAAAAGTGAAAAAAAAGGTTAGAAATTTTATAACAATAGAAAATATGAAACTAGAATTACATTTCTTCATCATTAATTAAGATATAAAGAATAGATATTCTCTCAAATGTTCACTATTTAAAATTTCTAAACCAATTATACATATTATTTTAAACCGTTTGGAGAATCAAAAAAACGAAATAGGATACTATTAAATTTTTAAATATATTTAAAAACGTAGCTTTTTATTCAGACCACCTCTTTGCAAAATTCTGGTTCTCTTTAAACACAATTTCATGAATTAATTAAGCTTAATCTCTTCTATCACGATATCATGGTTGTATAAAGAATCATAATTAAATTTAATTTCTGTCAAATCATCATTATTATCATAAAAATTATTAAATAATGCATGAGTACATTTTTAATAGTTTTTTTCATATATTTATTATTGGTAAGGGCTGCTAATCTGGTTATAAAATATGACTGATAATAGTATTTTATAACACTTGTTAAAGATTATTTTTATTGTTGAATAAATGTATATTATATACCATTCTTGAAATTGCATTAATTAATGGTTAAAATTAAAATAAATATATTTTTTTCATTTTTATTTTATTTGTAACATAATTCGAAACTTACGTGAGTCCACATTTCTTTATAAGGAGAGATTTGATGCAATAAAATCGTTTCTTTCAAATGAAGATACCAAATAATATGCTGAAGCTCTTTTATTATTCGATAAAAGCGTATTATAAATTGAAGATTAAAAATAATAACTTTATAATTGAGACCCATTAATAAAATGAAAATATTTATCGCATAAGAAGGATTTTTTACAATTACAAAAGTAATAAATTTTAGCGCAGAAAACTCATGGACAGATAAAATTTCTAATTTTGTAGAAAGATAGTTTTAATCTCCAAAAATTAATATCTTTAGAGTATTTCTCAAACACCACCCCTTTTAAAAAATGAATATCACAAAAAAGAAACATTATATTCCAATTTCATCGGCAAAAAACTTTCAGCAATATATTTTAATCTTATAAATATGGTTAGAGGGCACATAGTATATTTTAAGTTTATTTTTAGTGATATTTACAACTCTGGTATCTTATACTGGGTTTTCCACTTTTAAATGATGTAAAAATTAAGCTTATTTATTAAAAAACCTAATTTTCTAATATAATTTTTTTTTATTTAACTCAAATTCATTCAAATCAATAATGTGGAAAAAATTACCAGCCAGAAATTAATACAGTTCCGTTTTGGCTATAATAGTAAAAATCCATTATTTATACTATCGAGTCATCGAAAACACAACGGAATTATAAATCAGGCTCATATTAAATCTTTTATTATAATAAAGTCTCATTTAGAAGAAACTGGAGTAAAATAATGAGACGGGCTATTTTATTTTTTAAAATTTAAAAATTAAATTAAATTTTTAAATTAAAATAGTATTCGATTTATAAACCTTTTAAAATTTACAATTAATAATAAAAACATATTTTATTAACTTGATTTTCGCATTTTATGGATATAGTGGAAATTAGTATGTGATGGGGTAAATATATCTCCATTGAGGGTATATTATTTGAAAAAATATTTTAGAAAAATACATTTTTCATCTGATAATTATTTGATGATAATTTTAAAAGTTTTAATTTGTTATAAATATTAATAATTTCATTCTTGAAAATAGCACAATCAATACCAGAAAATCTGATTATAGAATTATTAGAGCTTATAATGGAAAAATATGGAAAAAATTAGATCTCTTAGAGTAGAGCAAGTGAAGTTAAATAATCAAAAAAAAAAAATTTTAATGATTTCATTATAAACTGAGATAATATCGAATCAACAAAAAAATTAACAGTAAATATATAGTTGCAAAAAAACTCATATCTTATTAATAACTAATAGAACATATTGAAACGGCATACGAAGAAAAATATATATTTATAATTTCTACGAAAATATAATGATATTTTCACAAAAATTTACAAGCTAAAATAAGCATAGATGCAGAACTTATTATATTGGTGAAAGCATAAAAATTAAAATATATAACGAAGGCCAAAACATAATAGCAAATAAAATTATATTGTAAAAATTAATAAATTATATAGGGGATCATTATGAAATGGGAAAATGATTTGACAGTCTAGAAAGGTGCACAAAAAACTCTTTTAATTATTAATTATTAATTATTATTGATAGTATATAAATAAAAGACAATTTGATGTTAATAAGAGGATCATTTATCAAGTATTCATATTTCTTTTAAGATATTAATTTAAATTTTCCACTAAAGGAAGCTGAAAATTAAATTAAAAAGATTTTATATCTAACGAAATACTTTTTGAAATAATTATTATGATGACATTTTGGGAAAATTATACTTTTATTACTTATTAAAAGGGTTAAACCAGCAAAATAATATAAAATTCACAATTTTATATTGAAAATTTTATTTAGTGTTGTTAAATTCCGTAAAAATAGAATAATAATAAAGATATCTATGTTTTATCATCATATTATAATATCAGGCATATTTTATGGAAAATTTTGCAGCCCCTATAAATTATAAATATATGAAAAAAAATTCTTAAAAATGTACCCGTACATTATATAATAATTTTTATGATAATAATGATAATTTTAAAAAAAGTGAGTTTAATTATGAATATTTATGCGCCTAAAATATCGTATCAGAAAAGCCTGAGATTATTGAAATCGTGCCATTATGTTTCAAAGAAAATCTTAAATTCTTTATTTAGCATGAATAAACTTTTTTTTTAATCTATTTAAAAAAAATTTTAAAGTATATTTTCCGGCAAAAATTTATCAATAAAGGTCATTTTGTAACTGAAATAATCAATCAATATACCATGCTTTTAAATTTGCTTAAAATTCGTCAAATTAAACCATTAATTGGATAAAAAATCTGTCAATCTGACGCCAAAAATTGATTTTAAACTGCTTGGATATAATCATGGGTATTAAATTGAAAACACAGTTGTTTTTTTTTGTTTTTTCTATGGAATTTTTTTTTAAAAATCATTATATATGTTTCATTTCTTTATAAAAACGAACTGATAATTAAAATTATTTTAATAAACGGTATAATTTTGTAATTTATACAAAAATCAATCAAACTACAAACTTGTTAAATTTTATTTAAATGAAGCGATGATTAGAATAAATTATTCAAAAATTAAAGACAAATATTGTTTTCTGCAAAATTCTGATTTTTCAAAGTTTTTAAAAAGAAAAAAACTTATTAATAAATTAAATTAATAAAAATAATCTATATAATATTTCACAGACCTAAACATTTTTGACTGTCGTGTTCATTAAAAATCAGTACTTTCATCGAAAAAAATGAATTTCGGACTGTGCAATATAGCTGGGGAAAAATCATCGCAAATCAAATTTTATTGTAGAAAAAAGTTTTGCATAATTCTGGCAGAATTAACATCGAATCAGAAAAAATATCCTTGAAGTTAAACTGAAAAAAAAATTATAGTACTATAAGAAAAAATATAGAAAAAAAAATCAATCAGAATAACTTTGGAAGACTCCGTTAGTTTTTGCGAGACATTAAAGCTTGATTATTGTTTATGATAGTCACATTTTTCCTCAGATGTGTCTGATATTTAATAAATAAAATTATCGATTACTTCAAGAGGCCCTACAAGCATTCTTTTTGGGTCTAAAAATATACATTGGACTCAATTTTAAAGCTTATATAGGGAGAAAATCTGTTTATTTAAGCTTTTATTTCCGATAATAACTCATATTTTTATCCCGATTCAATTTAATAGCTAGTAGATATGTTCAATAATGTTAATATTGTAATTTTACGATTTTAGAAAAAGAAATAATAACGGTGATTTCAGATTACTTTCGACAAACAAAAAACGCTATAAAATCCGTACGAACCAATTAAAAAGATTTTATATTTGTTTTCGCTTATCTAAAAATGTGTTTTAGGTTTTAAATGCAGCCAAAAATGTTAGAAAAAACAACATCCACGGTTATTTACACAAATTTTGTATTATCATTTATTTAAAGCTCTTTAAAAAGTATAAGTTTCTATTTGCCGAAAAATGAAATAATCTCAATGAACCGGATATTTTTATAAAAATAATGGTGGCTGGTACGAAGATATGATATATTTTTTCCGACCACTAATAACTAGTTCGAGAGACTCGATATAACTGTTATATATAATTATAATTATAATTATAAAAACTGCAGAATATTTTGCGTGATATAATTTTTGGTTTGGTTTTTGTGGAATAAAGGTACAATATATGTATATTAGATATATAATCATCGACATTAATAATAAAAAAAGGATATTAATATTTCGGTAATCAAAAATGTGATATTTTTGAGATTTTTTTTCATTCAATTTTACAAACACTTTTTACATTTCTAAAGAGTGAATATTTCTCATGTGTGGAAATTTTCTACTCTTGAGGAGTTCTTCAAAAAAAAATGCATTCATATATAATCGATCTACAAAAGGAATGAAATGACTGTAAAAATAGAAGTATCGCTATTGTAAGACATCAGAAAATTAGTAAGACCGAAAATAGTTTGATCAGATACTATATTATTTTATTAATTTTTTTCTTATCTTTATTTCCGTTGTATATCTTAAATTAAAATATAAAAAACTTATAAAAATATTCATTAATACCAAGTACTCATTACATATTTCAAAATTTCCATAGTTATAACTCCAAAATTTTTATTTATCTTAATTTTTAATCCTCCTCTCGATAGTTTCACTATTTCTTTTTTTTATCGTCGCCATTGATATATATTTTTCCCATTTAATCATGAAATTAAATCTTAATAACATCATTTTTACTATATGAACATTATTTTGGTTTATTAAATTTTTTAGCATAAGTTGGGATGTATCTGAAAATTTTTATAAGATTTTTTTTTAAGGATAATATATAATGACCTATGTTATAACTGTCTTTCTTTATATTCTAAGAAAAATATTATTTTTTTCATGTTACAAACTTTCAAATCGTTTGAAGATTTTTTTACGTTAAAAACCTCTAAATAGCTTTTATATATATATAAATTGATATATCAGTCGATAAATAGAGATTTGAAGGCCATTGTAAAATTTTATTATTTTTTTTTTCAAAAAAGAATATGTTTTGTGTTTTGTTTTTGTGTGGGAAAGAACCGTATTATATTTATACTTTCAAAAAGAGTTTTTTTTTTAATTCAAAAATCAATTGCGAATCGCTATATTCATAAGAAATTTTATTGAAATAGCTTTTATAAAAATCTATGTTGTAGATTTTGTGAAATATTAGATAATTTAATAATTTCGACTTTCAGGTGTACATGATGAGATGCATTTGCTAATTTAGTCTTATATTTACAAAACCAAATACTTTTCTAATTAGGAGACAGTCAAATTATACAAAAAATCGTTAGATAAATATATATTGGGGTTTTTAATTCATATTTCACATAATTTGACAATTATTTATTATATAATGATAAAATATGACTTATTAATGTGCAATTTGGCTGTAAAAAATAAAAATTGGCCATTTTTGATAAAATTTGACAGCTTTGTATAAAATTTGACCGATTTTTTCAGCTAACTTTAAAAAAAAATAGTATCATATTTCCTTTTTTGAATTCTCCAAACGATTTAAAATAATATTTATAATTGGTTTAGAAATGTTAAATAGTGAATATTTGGGATAATATATATTCTTTATAGCCCAATTAATGATGAAGAAATGTAATTCTAGTTTCATATTTTCTATTGGTATAAAATTTCAACCCTTTTTTTTCACTTTTTTATTCCGCTTGATTTGCAATCCCCGATGTGAATTTCTTTTATATATTCCTATTTAAATTTTATGAGTTTCTAAGGGCGTTTGTGAATGCTCTATTTTTATTTTGTGTTTTATTTCTTACTGAAGATCCTCATTTTATATTTAAATATTCTGAATTACGCGTTTGATTATTGTAAATATTATAATAATACACGAAAAATACATCGGGATAAGTTTTATTCTCGTTGTTTTTGATTTTCTTCGTATTTCAAATTTATTAAGGTTTGCGTCTGCAGAAAAATCAAAATGAACATATTTTGATTAAAAATAAACAAGGATAGAATCTGTTAAAAAAGGCTCAAAACAATTTTAGACCAAATCTACTGATTTAAAGTCATAAATATTTTGCTTTCACTTCGATTTTCTATTTAGTGAGGTGTATATTTTTTTAAATAAAATAATGGAAACAAGCGCACCAAGGGCCATATTTGGTAAAACTATCGGAAAATATCGAGTAATCAGATTGTTAAAAAACTTGGCTTTTTCCAAAAGATTAAACTCTAGGTTTATATATATATTGTGGAGATAAGGGCTTATGAAATAAGTATAGTAATTCTTTAACTTAATTCTAGATATTTGGTTCTAATTTTACCATTATATCCGCACCAACATAACTTTTATAGTTTCATAAACTCAATTAAAATCAGGAATTTTTTTTATGAATATTATACCTTATGTTAGAGTATCCATATACAAAACTTGTACCCTTTTAAAAAAAATTTCATTTTATTCAATTAATTTTCTCAACAATTTTATTATATAAAAATAGGTTTCCACAATTTTATTGGGTTATTATTGAATTCACACTAAAAATGGAAAAAGGTTTATAAAAATTTTCAAATTCATAACTAACCTTTTATGGGAAATAGAATAAAATTTGACGAACTGAAACTTATTCACTAAATCCATCATATTTAAATAAATTCACTGGTAATAATATCAAACGTTTTGAAGAAAGATATTTTAAAATCTACAAGTATTTATAGTACAGCAAATTTCTTATAAAATGATATAAACAATTCTATATTTTCAAAAATAAAGTTAAAAATCGTGGTTCAAAATTTTAATAATAACATTTTAGAATGAACAAAGAACAAGCTATAAATGTAATCAGTTCAAATCAATACGATTTTATTTAAATTTTAACATTGTTAAACGTTATATTTGATTTTTTTTTTGTTAATTATTCATCTATTTGGGATTTCCTTTTTGGTATTAATATATATAACTGTGTTGAATATATAGCGATATTTTTATGTGGTTAATATAAATTTGATTGTAGCCTTCATAAAAATGTAAAATTCGTAATAATATAACCACTTTACGAAAGTATCTAATAATTTTAATTTATTTTTTGATTTGTAAAAAAAAAAGACAACGAATAAAATATTCGCATTAATCTTTTTAATGTTTTATTTTATTTTCAAACGTTTTAATAATGCTTTATTTAAATCAGAGACAGTAAATTTATATGAAATTTTATTTAAATATCAATTACTCCTCATTATTTTTTTTGGTTTTCCTATAGGCTTTTTTTTTGTATCAATTTGATGTTTTACTTATTATATCTAAGTTATGAACCACATGAACTCATTTTCTCAGCTTGGGAAAAGAAGAACGGTAACATAAAAAATCTCTAAAATTTGATAAAATTTCTTTCGAAGTTATTATTTATATACCCTTTTAAAGAATCGAAAATTCTCATCAGGAGTAATATGTGAAATTAATTTTTTTTAGAGTAGACCTGAATAAAGTTCAAATCAAAACTATCACCAGATAAATCCATTTTACATATATT